>JPFM01000041.1:400713-494149 GCA_000733375.1 Paramecium sexaurelia
GACTATGAAATATTAGATAAAGCAACATGGGAAATCATATCTCAAAAGTGAAAAATTTAATAATTTAGGTTCAAAGTAATTACAATTGGGAGAGATGCTAAAATAGTGAATGGATAGAAATAAGTCAATACTACTCTAGTACCTTTGAAATTTGGTTTGTTGTTTGTAATATTAGTATTAGTATTAGTATTATTATTATTGTTGGAACTATTTTATGTTTAACCTCTATATTTATCTAAGCCTCCCCCGCTTTCTAAGCCACCATAATTTGAAGCTACACATTTAGATTCATTTTATACAATAACTAGATGTTTACGATTAATTGGACTCATAACCATAACTTTTTGGTTTGTTACTTTCATAGGAAGAACTTCCATAGCCTTAATAAGATGTATTGCTTCCAATCGCTCCAACACCACCACCAGCTTCAAGTTAATGTAAAAAGTGTACCTGCTAATCTTTCTCTTATCTTTTTAGCACTCTCTCTTTCCTCTTCAACCAACTTCTCATTGCTCAATAATTCAACCAATTATTTTGTTTTATCACGAACTAATAATTATTCTTCATCCATACTTGAGAGTCCTTTATCAGATCCTTGTTCCACCAAAAAGAAATCTTAGAAACTTCTGATTTTGTAAATGCTGTCTCTGAATTCCCCAACACAACGAGGTGCTCCGTTCTTAGTCAAATATTCAATTATGTTTAATGTCTAGCATTTTTTTAAAAACTTTCGTACTTTCAAAATCCGACGCCATTCTCTATTATCAGAATCAAGACGTTTCCAAAGGAATTTCATAATTGTATCACAAGATGTACTAAATATATTTCAAAAGAGATTCTTACTAACCATTTGAAGCCTCTGCTATTTCTTAGAGCAGTTTAGTCGGAGTGTTCCAATTCTCATTTGATGTTGCCTCAGATAAAGTCTACTCCAAAGGAGATTTGGTAAGTTTATCCTTACTGAGATAAAGTGAAATTTATACATCTGTTACGCTGCTTCCTTAATGGCCTATAGATTCATTTAAATTAATTAATGCTATTAATTGTTTCAAAATTAAATCTAAAAGAATAGATAGATTTTTGATTTTTTGTATTACTTTTATTTATTTAACATGGATCTAACTATAGATTATCAAAATTAAGTATTCTATTTCCAAAATTATTCAATTTCGATATTTAAAAATATTTTAAAACTAATAACTTTGATAGGGGATGATATCATTTAAAAAATTTACAACTTTTTGGATCTTTTAACTTGTTCATACACAATTTAGGTAAAGTTTTAAATTTATTGAATTTAATTAATTACCAAGAATTAAACTGAAAATGAGAAAATTATTTAAAAAGTTATCAATTAACTTGTGAATTTCTGATAAAAAGGAAACTCCTCAAAAAAATAAATCAAGCTTAAATGACGTTTTAATTTTCTCCAAGTTTAAATTGTCAATAAGTAAACACTAATGAATAAAATTTTCTAAATATTATTGTTAAAAAATATTTCAGCACACACTTAAAAGTTATAGTAGTATCTTAAAATTTAATTTTGAAGTAGGGCCCTTTCGCGATTAAAATTAAGTAGACTTATAATTTTAAGATTTAACTCTAAAAAAGAAATGATTTTATTTTAGTAGTATTCTACTCAAATTCTGTTGATTTATAAATATTCAAATAAGTTGAATTAAGGAGAATGATCAAATACTAAGCTTACGATTAAATATCTCATATAATTTTATTTCAGATTTATTAGATTTTGTAAATACAATCAAATATGAAAATTAAATTCATCCTTAATCAAAATTTATTTAGATAAGATACTATATATTTCGAAAAAAATGATGTTATAAGTATATTTATAGTGTCTGATTTAGAGTAAAATCTATGATAATTTATGTAAGAATTTTATAAAGGTTATTGTAAAAGATTGTTTAATAATTCAAAAAAGTATTATAATCTTTGAAATTTTAGGAGATTTATAAGCTGTCTACGTTTGTCATTTATGTTCAACAAAAAATGAAAAAAAATTGATCTTATTTAGGATAAATTGATAAAATTGAAAGTGTAGACATTAAAAAATTAAATAATAATTAATATATTATATGAAAATAAATATTCGTTTTTACATTTTTTAGCACAAAATAATCCTCGAACGTATGTCAATAATAATTAAAATTAATGTTAAAACTAACTCTTTGTGTATTGTTAGTGCTAGGGGCAACAGCCATCAATGTCTAATCATCGATCTGGACAAATCGTGACTAAAAGGCTCTTGCTGAAATTCACACATCTGGCTGGGGTAAGTTCATTTTGAACTATGCCGAACTTCATATGTAAACAGGAGGTATCTTATCTGAACTCAACAGCGAAATTGAAAAACTCGTAACCATTATTTTTAACTAATTTTTAAGGTTGGTGAATTAGAAGAAGAATTGGCTGGAGTCCATCACGAATTCAACAGAAGAACAGATGTTCACCACAGAGAGGTTGGAAGACTTGAATAAGAAATCTAAGATAAGGAGAGAGGTACAGTAAGTTGTGATGGCTTTAGAACTCTTCAATGCTCATGATTTCTATGATAATGTTCTCATCCCACAAAGAGATAGATTTGCTGCCTAACTTGAATAATTATAAGAAAATATTGCTCACAACAGATAAACTCTTGAATAAGCAACAGTCTAAAGAGCTAATGATCACGAAACTTTTGAAGCTTAAGTTGTTGAACATAACGATGCTATCAGTGCTATTGACGAATGCCTTTAATTATTGAGTACATTGGATACTCCATCTCTTGCTTAAATCAAAAAGGTTTAAAAAAACCTTAGCAAAATCCAAAACTCATTGAAAAAGCACAATTAATTCTAAATCTTTGTTAAAGTACTTTTGGAAATCACAGTTGATTCTAATTTTGCTGACTAAGGTGCTCTTAGAGATGTAATTCTAACTAGAATAATGATAGATTGTTGTTGCTTTCAATAATTTGAGAGTTGAATTAGTTGATTCTCTCAACTAAATTACTGCTGATGAAGCCGAAGCTGTTGCTGATTTCAATGCTTAAGTCGTTTAATTAAACCAAGAACATGCTGAATTCTAAAGAGCAGTTATTGTTAAGAATGCTGAAATTGAAGCAAATGCCAGTACTATCTAAATTTTTAATTCTTTTAGACAAAATTGAACAAACTCTTGACCTTATCGATGAACTTGATGCTGATTTAGCCACCCTCAATGGATAATTATAAGCAGAAAACGATGACTATGCTTTTGCCACTGATGTCTACAATTCAACCGTTGCTGAATACAATAAAGAAATCAATGCTGCCAACTAAGCCTTAGAATTGCTCAACTAACCAAGATTCTAAGATTATGTTAAATCATAACTCAAGGGAGCATGATCTATTAAAAATAACATCAATCAAAAGTTATCACCATTCTATTAATATCGTTTAATTTTATTGTTATTTAACTTATTTTATCTTCTGAAAAAATTATTGATATCTATATGTAAATCCCTGTCCAAATCCAAAAGAATTAGGTCTTAAAGTAGAGAACAATTAAATGGTTGATATTTTACATTTTCTTTATAAGTTAGGTAATAATTTAATTTTTAGAAAATTAATTTCATTATTAAGTATAAATTAATTAAAAGATTAAATTTTAACAAAATGTAATTTTCAAATTTTAGACTTTATAGATTCTTTGAAAATAGCTATATGTTTTTATAATTAACATTTATAAAATCTTGTTGAATTATAAGAAGAATTTATCTTATCTAAATTGTTAATTGAAGATTTAGATCATTTAAGTTAGTTATCAGCAAGTTTTAAAAAAACCACAATATGAAGAATACATAGATTAAAATTTAATACATTTCGGAAAGTAATTTATTAATAAACTTGAGGCAGATAAAACTTATTTAAGTTAATTTAATAAGTTAAAAAAACATATTAATGATGTTACTCGATTAATTTTAAACATTATAATGAGATATAATAATTTTAATTTCAAATAATGTAACTTTTGAGGGAATTACTATACAGATAAAAATATTTATGAGTAAGTAAATTAACATTTAGCAAGAGTTTAGATAAGACTTAAAAGGAAACTTAATAATTGAATTTATTATGAGCCAATTTTGAATTCATCTAATGAATTATTGAATGAGTTTTTCTAAATTAACCGTTAATTTAAGGGTGAGATCAAAATTGAAAATTAACTTGTTTAAAAATAACAACTCTGTGAAAGAAATTGCTTGGTTAAATTTTTGTAACAAATTTATCGTAATTTTTAGATTATCAAGTTAATTAATTTTGAATTACAACTGAAATTGGCTATCTTGAAATAATCTTAACTCATAACCTAATTATAAATCTTAACAACATTGATAGATGAAATCAAATTTTTTAAAAAATAAAATCTTTTGAAGTTTACCATTAAATGCTAAAACATTTGAAAAGTTAGCAACAACAGAAGGATTGATTAGCTAGCTTTCACTTGCAAAAGTATTAAAATGAGCTTAGGGTAAATCAAAAAATTATTTTACCTTTTGCACATCATCAATTTGTAAAATATTTTTGAATTTAACTACTTAATGATTTAAAAATATAGAAATTTTTCACTTATAATAATTATTGAAATAATTGTTAAGTCATTTATCTTGACAACTATATAAAATATAATAAGAATAATAGGATCGATTTTTCTAATAATAGTCTAAAAAAGTAACATTATAAAAGAATATACAATTAATTTAAAGTTCATATTAAATAATTTTATTCTTAACATGTTTATTTTATCAATCAATTATATCTGATAAATCTTTTCCTTATTGAATAATGAATTTGAAACTAAATAAGTCTCTAAATTTTATCTCATTATAAAAATTTATCATTATGATTAAATTCTATTTAAAAATAAAAAATATATAAATATTCAAATGAGGTTCTAAATTAATGGCTTTTTTGAATATATTCAAAAGTAAACACTATTTCTTGCTACTTACAGAAAATAATTGCATTTATAATTCAGACAAATGTTTGGAATAAAAATAATATATTAATTAGAATGATTGTTTTAATTTTTAAATAAAAAAATAACAAAGATTTTAATTAATGAAGGGATAGGCCGAATAATAAAAGGGAGCAACTAAAACTGTTAAAAAAGTAAAAACTACAAACAAAAGTGCACCTGTTAGGTAGAATTCAGCATTTAAACTAGACTTTGGGTTAAGGCTGTATTTACAGGTTTTAGAAGATCAAAAGTTTAATAAAATGAAAACTAAGCATTACTCAAAATTCAACATGTTAATGATGTTGCTTCAACCAGATTCTATTGGGGAAAAAGAGTAGCATACATTTACAAGGCCCATTCATTAAAGAATAATACTAAATTTAGAGTATAAATTATTTTGATTCAGGCAATTTGGGGACGCATTAGCAAATCACACGGAAGCAATGGTGTTGTTACTGCTCGTTTTGGTAGAAATCTTCCTCCCAGAGCTATTGGTTCAACCCTCAGAGTGTTCCTTTATCCATAAAGAGCTTGAAAATCACATATACAATATACAATAATACATTAATCAATTTTAATTTGATTTAAATCTCACAGATACTTGGATTTATAGTTTCTTTTATTTTAGTCATTATTTTAATCAAATAATTGGATTCATGTTTTAGAAATTAAAATGAATAATGAAAATTAAGATAAAAAATGGGATTATTAGATAAAAATTATATTGCTAGGTTCTTGTGGAACAGGAAAAACAAATTTTATCTCAAAAGTTTGCAGAAATTAATTTGATATAGAATCTCACTCCACAATAGGAATTGAGTTTGGAGTTAGAGATGTAATTGTTGAATCGAATTTATATCGATTGTAATTGTGGGATACTGCAGGCCAAGAAAAGTTTTTAAGCATGACATCAGGCTACTTCAAAAACGCCGCTGGGGTCTTTCTACTTTATGATATCACGAAAAAGGAGAGTTTTGATCAAATATAAGTAAAAATAATCTAAAAGACTTAGACTTGGCTTAAAATGTGCAAACAGTATTTAGATAATAATTGCGTTTTGTATTTAGTAGGCAATAAGATTGATTTGTAATATCTAAGAGAAGTTAATCGATCATCTGGTTAAAGTTTTGCTTAAGTGAATTAATTGCTTTTTGAAGAATGCAGTGCAGCAAGTGGGGAAAAAATTGAAGATATTTTGAAAGAAATGGTTTCAAGTAAACTTGCCTTCAATTTTTTAGATATATATTAAATATTAATGATGAACGAAGTTTAAGTTGATAATCCTTAGTCGAAGTCTTCTTTATCAATAAAATCCAATTAAAACACTTTAAACTCTTGTTGTATTTGAATGTATATAATCAAAAAAGATGAAGAATGGTATTAGATTTATAAAATAATTATAAAATTTCAAATATCCTCTATTGATTTTTAAAAACTTCAAATATTTTGATCCTGCAATTCTGATTATTATATCTAAAAAACTGATTGTAAATTTTAAATTCAATTTATTTCTACCTTATTTTTCATACTTTTTGTAATGAATGTTATTATAAAATTAATTATAAAGATAGAAATTTTAACCAAAAAGTCAATTGATCAATTTCAATCTCTTAAACATTACATAATATTTTAGGATTATGCAATCTATTGTTCAATCAAATAGCAACTTCTCATTACTTAAAATTTTAGTTATTTGTTATAATTAGTTTTCTTTAAAAAGAAAACTTAATCTTAAATCAATAATTAAAATAGCATATTTAAGAAAAAACCCTAATTTTGCTTTAAATTTTATTAAATGAATGAATCAATAATCCATTAATGTAATCCATTAATGCTAATAAATTCATGTAACTAAAAAAAATAAATTAAAAGACTTGCTTCATTCACCAAATAATCTAAAATAATTATTTTTACTTACAATTAGAATGTGTAATGTACATTAGCTATATAATAATGTTGAAAGTATGATTGATAATAAAATATTCTATTGGATATAGTCCAAGAAATAATAACTTGAATAAGAAAATTAATAGAGACTATGATAACTTATAAAATTAATAAGAAAAGATGTTACAATTTAGAAATCATTTGGGTCAGTTATTTTTATGCTTATAATTTGCTCTTTCAATCGAAAATTAACTAACGCTGACTTAATAGAGGAACGCTTTAGATTTTATATATCAGATTAGGTAGGTTGTAAATTACAACTACTTTTCTATGGATTTAATTTATGGGCATCCTAGAATTTTTAAGAAGTTCTTGCTAAATTTCCTAATAATTATTCAATAATTAAATCGAAGTTATTGTTGAGATTAAAAGTCATTATTTTTGCTCTATTAAAATTTTTCATGAAATTTATTCTGCAATCAATAATAGAAATGCTTTTTGCTAGATATATCATCCAAAACAATCAACGATTACCAATTAATGCATTATATAGCAATATGGATTAATAATGGAAAATTTTAATGAATCAGTTTCTTTTTTTTTCCAATTAAATGAAAGTAAGTTAAATATACTGAAAATTCAATTTAATTAATCTAATTCTGATTAAATGTAGATAATTCTTGATTTATCTTTTAAACAGTATCTAGTCATCCTAAATAATGCAACATGATGTCAAATTTATGATTTAAAAAATTAATGAAATTTTTTGACATTGTTCTTTTAAATCAGATATTAATAAAAAGTAATTATTATTTAGTTCTCAAATTTGAAACGAATTTATCATGAAAAGATATAAATTGACAAAATTTCATTAAATTATGTTAGGAAAATAAAAGAAAATGATAAATGTTAAAAATTTGTTAGAATTCATGAACTTAATAATCAAAAGCAATGTTACTCATAATAAATCATAAAATAGACAAAATTTCCAAAATGTAGATGAAAATACAAAAAGATAAAATAATTATGTGAGTGATTCATGAATAAATTGAGATTCATAAATTGAATACGTATAATTAAAATAAAATTTAAAAGGTTAATTAAATTATATGAAATTTAAGGTGATTCATTAATGATTTGAGATTCATGAATTGATAATTGTTTAAATGATGCGCATTTTTAAAGTTTTATCAATAAAAAACAAAAAACTAATTTAGAATGGATATAAAAAAGAAAGATATATAAGATTAAGATTGTGCAAGTTGCGATTTTTGTTCCAACAAAAATTAAAAAAATGAATAAAACAAAGATATTTGTTAATGTAAGATTGGAGGATAATGTAAATGCACTAATTGTAAATGTAATTTGAATTGTTAATGCTCTGAAAAATAATGTGTAGAATAATGTTAATGTAAAACTGGAGGATAATGTAAATGCACTAATTGTAAATGTAATTTGAATTGTTAATGCACTGAAAAATAATGTGTAGAATAATGTTAATGTAAAACTGGAGGATAATGTAAGTGCACTAATTGTAAATGCAATTTGAATTGTTAATGCACTGATTAACAGTGTGTAGAATAATGTTAATGTAAGACTGGAGGATAGTGTAAGTGCACTAATTGTAAATGTAATTTGAATTGTTAATGCACTGATTAACAGTGTGTAGAATAATGTCCAATGTAAGATTGGAGGACTGATGTAAGTGCACTAATTGTAAATGTAATTTGAATTGTTAATGCACTGATTAACAGTGTGTAGAATAATGTTAATGTAAGACTGGAGGATAGTGTAAGTGCACTAATTGTAAATGTAATTTGAATTGTTAATGCACTGATTAACAGTGTGTAGAATAATGTCAATGTAAGATTGGAGGATAATGTAAATGCACTAATTGTAAATGTAATTTGAATTGTTAATGCACTGAAAAATAATGTGTAGAATAATGTCAATGTAAAACCGGGGGATAATGCAAGTGTCATTAATGTACATGTCAAAAGAAAATCGATTAGTCACATTGAATTATAATATAGATTAAAATTCATTTAATCATGTTTTAAATTTTTAAAAACTCAAATAAAATTTTCAAAAAAATTTTAAAAACTAAAAAAAGTTTACTTTTTATATAATATTCATTTTTTATTAATCTAGATATATTTTCAAATTCTCATTGGTTTTATGGAAATATTATTTATTTACCTACCGAATTTGGAGAATTTATATTTAAATTATCTCTTATATCAGAAATATTTTCATCATATTTTTAACTTCTATTTGCTGTTTCTGTGTATTGTTCGGGAGATATAGATTAACTTTACTGCTCCACAAATTCTTCATTTATTACTTCATTTTTTTAATTAGCATCCTATTTTGTTTTATTTCCTAAAGATTTAATTAGTATTTTGTTCTCTTCAATTTTAGGCATATCTTTTGGACTTACAGGTTTATCCCTTTAAGTATCTGAGCTTGTTGGCAAATCGTAAAATAGCTATTTCGTTCCTAACAAATCAATATATTCAAATTTTTCGAAGTGAGCATACTTAAATAGCCATTCATGTACTGGCCTAACATCTTAAAACTGAATTTAATATAAGGTTATACTTGAGAAAGTAGCTTTAAAAATGGAATCAATAAAGTTAATTCTTAATCTCCCTTATCTTCGAAATAATTTAATATATGAACAGCATTCATAGGTTACAACATGAAAGAATTAACCGAATTCTAAAATTTATATAATTTGTACATCTATTAAGATCACTGAATTTAAATTTCTTTTTAATAATGAAAGATCCTTTACAAGTATATCATTATATACTGTGCAGTTTTCTCTAAATAATCGTAAATCTACTAAACCAAGAGGATCTAAAAAGTCAATAACAGAATTGGCATATTCACTAATGCTGGCAGTGAAAACAATAAGCTCGTACTGTTTAGAGGCTTCCTAAATAAATTCTTAAGCTCCTGGCCTTATGTTAACATAAATTTTATATTTCTAATCGTTCATTGTAACCTTTTTAAAACCTTACATACTTCAATGATTAAATCATTAATCTTCATAGGCTCAAAAGAGCTATGAACCAGCGTTTCATCCAAATCTATTACTAAAGTTTTTCTCCCCTTATCTAATCACAATATTACTTTAGATCTTTCTGTTTAGAGTGGAATTTCGATTGGATTCTTGATCTATTCATAATTTTAACTTTTAGCATTCTGAAATTTCAGACACTTGCAAAGCAACTAAATTAAAGAACTCATTTATTATCTCGTATTTTAAATAAATATTTTAAAAAAAATAATTTTATAATTAATTTATGAGGTGAATAATGTTTGAATTTACTTTTCTATTTCTTAAATTATTTATATTTCTTTTTTATATTTCTTAACTAGTATAAAATGATTTTTGAAACTTAAATTTCTCTTATAATAAACTTATAAAATCTCAAATTTTGATAAAAATTTAAATTCAAATAATAAATTAAAAGGCATTTTAATTAGGATATGAGTTCATTTAATTTGGCAGCAATCGCAAACGAAAAACCTTTTATTTTTTTAAATTCAGTGTAACCATTTTTTCTTTCTTCCTATATCTCAAAAATTTTGCACTCATTTCTCTTAAAACTAAACTTTAAAATTAATTAACAAGTTAAACCTTTTCTATATCTAAATTTAATTATTAAATAAAAAATTCTCTTAATGTAGAGTTATTAGACTATTCTTCATTTACATCATTAAAAAGAAGATTAACATATAATAATACGATCACTTCGCATCAGCAAGAATATATAAAATAAAGTTTACATCATTTGATTGCTTATAGAATAAATTTTACAATTAAAGGAAAAATTATAATTAAAATATTCAAGTTATAAGAAATTGAAAATAACAATTTAGAAAAATTATGTGAAAAATGGTTTAGCACACTTAATTCTTTTAATAATATCCATTCAAACATTATGAAAATATTCCAAAAGAAGATATCAAACAGTTTTCATCACAAACTAGTAAATTTTAATTACAAAGTTTATTAATTTCATTACACAATTCTTAATTACTTTAAATCGAACCCCCACATTGCTTATTGCATTATACTTCTCTATTACAAATATATCATTTTTGAATTATAAATACTATCCTTTAAGCAAAATTTATAGCCTCCATTACATTATAGTTGCAATTTAAGCATCCATGGATGTTGGATCAATCCAATCCAGTATCACATTCTTCTTCTTTGGTATTAACTTTAGTACCGCAAAATCGAAATAACTTTTAAATTAATCAGACCATAACAGTTACAATAAAACTGTTTTAAAGGATATTTAATTTAACTTGAAAAATAAATGTAAAGAAAACTCCAATACAAAAAAAAGTCACTGATGCTATTACAATAATACGCTGTAGTGCATTCATTTCAACTAAAAAATAATCTTTTAGTATTAAAACTGTATTTTCCTCTATAAAATTCAATTAGTTCTTCAATCAAAAAATGCAAAAAGAAATAATTTATGAATTATCTTTATTAATTGCTATTATAAACTCAATTAGCGAGCAATTTTCTCTTAAGTTGTCCTAGCTTTGATGAGATTAGATCAACTGCAACTGCAACAACCCTCTTTTATTTAGTTCTATAACTATTTTAATGTTTTACCTGTTTGCTGTATCAGTATCATATTCATTTTGCTTAAGTCTGCAATCTGTTTCTCTATTTTCTAATTCTCTAGTTTTTTAAACAATTCTTTAATCGACTTCAAATTTTTCATTTGAGGCTTACTATATCCTTGTTGATAAAGATTCAACAAGACCTAAAATGATATTTTATAAAACCTTCCATATATGTTCGATCATTGCTTGCTTATACTAATTAATCAGAAAGAAGAGTTTAAAGCAATTAAAAATTGCCAGATCTTAAGGCTTCTGCTTAATCTTCTCTAATTCTTTCAGATTAGATATAATTATCAATTTATTTTAAGATTGATAACACCTTTCTAGTCAAGACTTCTGCTTATGATGGTTCATCTTCTGCTTTGATAGCTAAACGACTCATTAGTTCAAGCATAGCCCTGTATCCTTCTAAATGTACCTAGAATACTGTATTTATTAACATGATGCCTTAATTTATTGACTTTAGCTGCTACTTAAGTAAATGATGTAAATTATTAGCCTTCATTTTCAGCATCTTCTACTTCAGATTAATCATATTTGAAACTGTATGTTTCTTGCAAGAAAGAAGGTTCAGGTTTGTCAAATCTTTTTCTATTTTTGACAAGTACGTCTAAATAACTATTAAAATATCCTTTAACTTGGGTAACTCCAAATAATGCTTATTCCAAATTATCTAGGATAACTTAATAAGTAATGGTTTCTGTTTCTCTTTTATGGGTCTAATAGTTAAGCTCTGTTTTAAGATCATTAATTTCATTATTTTTTCTTTCTAAACTAGCTACTGCTGACACTTTTTAAGGATTTAAGCTGTCCAATTCACTTTTTAGTGTTAAAGAATTGACAGTATTTTAATTTATTTGATCTTTTAAAGCATTTATATCAATGTCACAATTTTAAGAAATTCTAGATATTCTTTTATCATCTCTTTCCTATTCGTTTTCAAGTGTAGTTTCTAAGCCTTATACCATATTGATAAGATTAGACACAACAGGATCACCGGTTTGCAATTCCATTAAAATGGTCTGTAAAATTGTTTAACCAAAGTTGGAGTTCTATAGCTCCTCTACTTATTAATCAAAATCAGCAGCTAAGCTTCCAACAATAAGAAGAATTGGAAGTATGATTGAAAACTTCATTATGAATATTAAATATATTATAAGAAATCCGTTTTTCTTTGTTTATATTGTTACAATATTATTGTATCAAAATCTAAGATGCTGAATATAACTTTTGATTTAAATACTAAATCTCCATATGAAGAGATTAATTACATTCTATTTTGATAATGATTATTCTTTTTATTAAAATAATATTATTCAACTTTATTCATTTTACTTTAAACAAATTTTTCTAATATCAAAGCAATAATCAACCGCTACCCAAATTTTCATAATTCTTACTAGTTTGATTCAAATCAATAAAAATTTCTTTGAACCTAAGGTTGTTTTATGAATAAGCTTGATCCTATTGTTTGTTATATTTTATCTGTTTATTATAAATGGCTTCTTTATTGAGATTTAAGCGAAATCTTGTTCTCTTTTAGTTATATCATTTAATTAATTAATAAATAAATTCTATAAATAAATAATTTTTTAGTTATTATTATAATTATTGACTGAAAAAGGTTGAATGCATCGCTCTTCCCTAAAAATTCTTGGTTCAAACTATGAAATTATTGAAAACGAAAGTAAAACACATTTTTTAATAGAAAATTAAAGGCCTATTTTAGATTCTTATTAAATTATAACAATTAAACAGAAATAAATTAGATATTTTTTGTGTAATTATTTGTTTTAATATTATTAGTATGATTGTCTACTAATTTAAATATTATTCAGATTATTACATAATTATTTTTATTAATTACCCAAATATAAATTAAATATATTGATAACATCTCATATGATTCCTTTTGTATATTTGAGGTCTTAAATAATTCAACTTTTGAATCTCAAGAAAAAAGATAATAAAGCTCATTTAATTTGAATAGATGATAAACAATAATTTTATTTTTTCCTAAATGGGATTTATGTAGTTTTAAGGGGAAGGTTACACAATTTAAATTTTCTATATATTTATTATCATGAATTAAGAAAAGTTGCTCCTTTTTATTTAAATTATGTCTTAAATTAAAAATATAAATTCTGTTCTTTTCATCTCACTTTTTCCTTTCGTATTTGGAAATGAAGTAGATATTTCTAAATCCTAAAATGTTTTCGATGAATCTTCCAAAGGAAAGAGTTGCAAGGATTAATGTAAAAATAATGATGAGTATGATCGATGTTACAAAGAATGCAAAATCGAGAAATAATAACCTATAATATAGATAATCAGCATAACTTGTATCGTTTTAGGATTAATATTTATCTTATTCTTAATTTGGAAACGAAAGTAAGTCATAAGACTATTTCGATGTGTTTTAAACAGAAGAAAAATAATGATGGAGTCATTTTTAAATAATGCAATCCTAATAAAAAACAGCAATCTTTTATTGAATCAATTTAGGAAAGTAGGGAAAATGCTTAACTAGTCCTAAAATGAATTGATCTTTACGCAAAATGGGAAAATTCACAAAGAAGAAGATGTCTAAATTATGTGTAAAATTAATGAGAAAGAATAGTACATTTCCATTTCTCTTTAAGGAAATGATAAATATGGAATATGGAGTGGTACTGGGGTCACTATTATAGAATTTAGCAATCAGCTAAAAATATGGTTTGTAAAAGATTATGAAGAATAATAACAGGCAAGACAATCTGGATTATGGGAGCATCTCATTTATCAGGGTGAATTCGATGAAGAAGTAAGAGTTTTTAGTGGTTAATGGTATTACGATGGATTTGAGAATGATATAACCTATAGTGGTACATGGATTCTCAAAATGAAATGAATAAAGCATATCATAATTAATCCTTATTAAAAAGAAATGTTTATCAATCAGTTTCTTTCAAAAATTTAGAAATTATACTTAATGATCATTTTAATATTCAAATATCGCTAACTAAGTCCTAGAATTATTCTAATTTATATTCTGTTGATATTAATGATAAATAAATCGTAAATAAATTTATTTTTATAAATATCATAAATCCCAATGCTCTTATCTACATCCAAGCTTGCTACATCAAAACTCTCCTCCTCTTAATTGTCTAGTCCAAAGAGATCTACAATTAATTATCTCAGTTAAGATTTGGATTCTCCAGCAAGATAAAGAATCAAATTACTTTCTGATAAATGGAATCATATTCAGAACGGAATTGACAAAGATAAACTTGAGAAGAGAGAAGTATTAGAGGAGAGAATCAAAATTATTGAAGATGTTTTAGCCTCTGAGAAGCCTAAAGATGAACAAAAGTTTAAGGTCTTGAAGGATTAAGTCTTAAAATTATAAGATCAATCTCACAACCAGAAATCAGAGAGAGAAGTATTTTTATTAATTAATTAATCAGGCATTTGATGACAAAAAAGAAAAAGACTTTAGAATTCTTTCGGATAATGTTGCTTTATCTTTCGAATAGGAAAAAAATTCTAGAGGTTAAGCTGAAACCAAGCTCTAAAAATAAATTGATGAAAGATTTGCTTAAATCACTCTTACCATCACAAGAAATACACATTAATATGAAGATAGAAGTTAAGCTAAAATTGCAGAGGTTCTATAATAAGTCTAATTAGTCAAAAATTAATTAGATTAAGAAAGAAGATCAAGGTACACTATTTTAATCAAATTTATAGAGAAGAATCTGCTGAATCTTTAACTGAATAGATTGATAGTGAAATAAACAAATTCTCAGATTAATTACTTGTTGAAAAGAAGGTTAGAGAGGAAACCTAAGGAAAAATATTTAGAATGATTGAGGATGTTCATGGAAAATTACAATAAGACATCAATTTTGAGAGAAGAGAAAGAGAGGCTACAACTGAAGCTTTGCTAAAATTATTAGAAGATGCCTGCATTAAAATTGATAAAAATTTTAGATCATTCTGATTTATAATAAATAACATATATTATAATTTATAGATTATTTAATATATTTTACACAGAAATATTTAATAAAATAATAAGTTATCCTATAAACGTAGAAAATTTAATATATTTTCCCATATATTGATTTATGCACAAAAAAAATATGAAAGCAGAAGAATTTTAATTATCATTAATTTTAACTAAATTATACCTTACAAAAAACTCTATATTCCATCTCAGTTTCTCCATACATATTCTAATCAGATATCATATAATTTAAAAACTTATATTTAATATACTTTTGAAAATTCTTAAGATTTTTGTTTTGTGATTAGGAGGGATTTAAAAACTAATTAATTAATATAAATATTTTTAATGAAGATTTTATATTAACTTAGCTTAAACTAAAAAGAGACCATTTCGAATGCATTTAATTACAAGTAAAATAAAGAATTGCAGTTAAATCCTAGATCAAGTAAAACTGACTTTATTAATTATAAAACTTAATGATGAGCTTATTGATATTATTAATTGACCAGATTCAAACTCAAAAAAAAATAAATTGGGAATGCTGAAAATATTTTATTAAAGAATAGAATAAATTGAACAGAATTGGAAAAATCAAAGGATAAGAAAATTAATCATTTTATAAACACTCAATAATAAAATCAAAATATTGAATTCGCAAAAATTAATAAGTCTTAAAGATAGACTAAAGAATGAAAGGAGTCTATAAGAGAAAAATAAAATGCCAAATTAATTGATGGAATAATAGATTATTGTTATAATTTTCCAAAAAAAATACAGAGATTGTAATAAATAAATTTTATTTAGTCTAAATTGTAATATATTAAAGGATAGATAATATACTTTAGGGAATAAATTGTAATTATTTATGGATCGATAATGAATATTATGAAGAATGAGAAAATCAAAAAAATATTTGCAAAAAATATGAAATGAGCGATTTATTTGTAAAACTTCGATTTAAGTATAAAAAAACAAATATAAGACTTAAAACAAAACAGCAAATAACAAATCTTTATTAGAAGTCAAAATTTAGAAGGAAAGTGAATAATCAAAATTTTTTGAATCAAATGAGGTTGATTTATAGAAAAATTATAATAGAATTAAGTTCTATATTTTATTTTTCATAATATAAGTTCTTCTTAAAATATAAATCAGAAATAATAATGTCGAATTTTTTTAAAACAACTTTTGCAAATAATGTAGTGTATTTGAACCAAGAAAGAGGTCTAGTCTATATACCAAGTTAATAAATTGATCCAGAAGCAGGAAATAATGGAGAGGTCTTTAAAGGGTATATAGGGTATAATACAGACTAGTAGAAAGAATGTTGTGTAAAGAAATTTAAAATGCCATCATATCCATAAAATGTAATTTTATTGAAATATACTTGCAGAAAGAATTAATAGAGAAACTAAACTTAGAGTTAGTATTTGGGAAATAATTGAATCACAAGAATATTGTGAGTTGTTATGAATGCTCGACAAGTTAAAATAATTTTTATATATTCATGGAATATTGTGATGGAGGTTCTTTAGCTTAAATGATGCACTTGGGATATGAAGATAACTTGATGAGCACAAAAATATTTCCAGAAGGTAGCATATATTATAATAATAATTTTAGATTAAGCTTTAGATATAATATGTTAAATCGTAGATGCACTAATATATATGAAACAATTCAACTTTTAAGGCAAATCTGGAGTAGTACATAGAGATATTAAACCCGATAATATTATGTTTTCTAAAAATGTTCCAAAATTAATTGATTTTGGCATGGCTCGATTTATGGATAATAGAGATATTACCCTATTCCAAGGATCTCCTATATATATGTCACCTTAAAATTTAGCCAAATAAAAATATAATTTAGAGTTAAATGATGTTTGGAGTTTAGGAATAATACTTTATTAATTGGTTGAAGGAGTATTTCCTTGGAGAATGGAATTGAATAGTCTTGAAGATCTTTAAATTGCATAAGAATCAATAAGACATAATATTGTGTTTAGTGATAAAACCTCTTTGAGTTTGTAAAATTTAATAAGAAATATGTTGAAAATTGAAGAAAAGGATAGATATAATTGGGATTAAGTCATAAATGATGAAGCCTTGATACCCTATGTTTTAAATAACATGAGTGAAGAAGTCCGTTATTTGAATAAACTCTACTCAAATTATATTCTTTATCAAGATCTACAAAATAAATTGAAAACTTAAAAATTAGAAAAATATGTTTTAGATTTAACTTTAACTAAAATATTCTAATATAAATAATTTATCTAAAAAAATTCATTCATAGATAAGAAAATTGAATCATTATATATTTTAAGGATACAACAGAATAGAAAGTTTCATACGTTTAAGGGAGAAGCAAGTTTGAAAAGAAAATTAGAAGAAAGATTGGTGAAATATTTAGAGTAAATGAAATTAGATAATATAACTGGTACTGAGTTTGAATATCTCACTAGTATTTGTTCAATAGTTATATCTTTGTATAAAAGTGAGATAACTTTTGATAAGAAAGTATCAATATAATAGTTATTGGTTGAGGCAAGACTTTGAATTTAAGCATAAATGCATATTAATAATTTTTTTTTTTATATATATCATTTGCTGCTTGGTCCAGGAACGCAATTTAGAACATGAATTCTATCCCAAATTCCACATGATTCAGATTTCCAACCTTTTTAACATCTACCCTATCAAAATACTTTGATCTTCATACTGATTTGCAGCAAACTTATGTTTCATATCCGCAAACAACACCTCCAGCACTTTAACATCTATTTGTACAATCCAAACTCCAAGGAGCAAATTAATAATCTTATCTAAGATTGCTCTGTCCATTTAGTTGGTTGCAGAGCACTAATCCTATTATGAAAATGAAAACACAAACTTTCATTTTTAGTTATTATAAATAATAAAAACGATATTAAGTTTATATAATATAATTAAATTAGATTTGATAATTAAACTATGCAAATAACCTTAATTTATCAAGATATAAATTATTTGGCTTTCATCTCTAGCTAATTATTGTAGAACTGTCCAAAATATTATTCTGTTAAGTCATTAATTTCTTATGCTCTAATAAATTCATCCTTTCCTTAATCTATTTCAGAAAAGTAACCAAATTCCGTTGTAACAATCATGTCATATAAGTATTAATTTACAACATTGATATACGTGATAAATAATTCCTCTTAACATAATTTATGCGAATATTTGACAAAGGAGTTTAAAAATTGATTTTTTTGACTAGTTCCTAATTCAAGTTCTCCTCCATTTATTTATTAAAAATTGCCTTCAATTATCTCCTCACAATAATAATAAATTTCATCACCTAAATTAATATAAATAATTACCTTTTTATTTAATTACATATTATGGGGCTATCTGAAAGTTTAAAGTTATCATATTCAAAGATTTTAAATCTTTTACAAATAAATCCAATAAAGTTTGAGTAAATATGTTATTTATACTCAAAGCTGCTGCATGATTTAAGTTATTATAATTTTAATTTTTAATTTTTGATAAATCCTTTCTAATTAAAAATTTATTCTATAATGATGCAATATTTGTATTCTTAACTTCCATAACATAAACCTTCATTAAATCTCCTTCTTCATTTGGCTACAAACTTCTTATTGTGTTAATTTACCCTATTAGTTCTGATTCTAAATATTGTTATAAATCAGAGAATTTTCCTTTTTATATCGATTTTATGAATTCATCTGTAGCTTTGATTTTATAGACTTAATAATCTGTTTCATCACTTTGAAAATTTGGATTTTCCTAGAATTTACTAACTCCATGTGTTGAATTTAATAGTTTTCTTATTGGAGATGTTACTTAACTTAATCCACTCCCTAAATTTTTGTTACTCATCCTTTTTAATATCTCAGATAATCTGACGACTTTTTATTATAATTTTTCAGATTGATTCTTAAAAAGTAAAGCTTCTTCAGTTTTCTCCATCAATTGTTAATTTCTCTCATTTATTTGCAAATATAACTGATTTCGTATCAAATTAAAGCCTTCTTCCAAATCTTCCTATTGAATTTTTAAATTTGAATTTATCCCTTTTAACTTTTTAATCTCTGATTCCTATGATTCATTTTAATCTGTAAGATCTGAATTTTCCAATTTTAATGTATTTACTGTTAATTATAATTAAGTTAATTCATCTGTTAATTCATCAATCGTTTTCTTTAAAGAATTCTATTTTTTATTTTGTTCTTAAATTTCATTATCGTGTATATTTTGCTGTGCCTCCATTCTATCGTGAACTTATAAAATTTCTAATTTTAGGTGCTCTATATAAGAATTTTAATTATTAATCTCAATTTTTAATCCTGAAATCTCATTTGAAAATTTGTTTTTCATTAGCAAGACTTCTTATTGATGATTCCTTTATAAATTATCGTATTGTTATGAAATTTCCTCCAAATTTTGATTAGCTTCATCTAATTCATTTTATAAAGCCCTATAATCAACTGGGATTCGATTAGGGATATTTCTATTATTTTATTAATCTAGCAATTCTAATTACAATTTAAAGTCATTTTCTTAATTCTATAATTATTATTAAAGGTTCCTAATATTATTCAATAACTCTTTTTCCTTTTTTTCTTATACTTTTTGATTTTATTAAGCAGCATCAAGTTCAGATAAAATTTAAGATTTAACATCAGATAAAGTATTAATTTCTTTTTTCTTTTCAGCTATTATAGACTCGAGCAAATTATTATTGCTCTATAAATTTTTTAACTCCTATTATAATTTATTTACATAAGCTTAATATTAATCAATCTACTTTTGTTTATCTAAAATTACATTTGAATTATCCTTTAAATTTTATTCATTTAAAGCATTTATTTTGGCTAATTAAGTATTTTTTCTAAATAAATCATCGTTTTCTTAGAACAATTTTTATCTAGATTGTTAAATTTATTATATTTATAATGCGTAGTTTTATATTTGAGGTTCTTAATTTTAATCTTAATCTTAATTTTTATTAAATTCATTTAGGTTTTATCCTTTCAATCCATTCCCAACTTCATAAAGTTATTTTTGAAGGTCTAAATTTTAACTTAAAAGTGAATTAATGTCAACAACACTTAAATCTATAAAATCATCATCAATTTAGATAGCAGAATACATTCTATTAGTTTTTATTCTTATTAAAATAATATTCTCAAATGGTAAATTACAATGTTTACCAATCTCCTTTTTGATTTTAGTAGGCTCACATCGTATTTCTATTATTTAACCATCTATTAGCTTTACATTATACATTTTTTCGCTATAATTCGTATTGAATTACATATTTCTATTATATTATGAATATATAATTTTAATTTATAATAAAAAAATTTTCTTTAATTCTTTTTCTTTCCTTTTATAATTATAATGTAATCATTCGAAATCAATAAATTATATTCTATGAGAAATCTCTATATTCTCCTATATAAATTGCTTAATGCTTTCTGATGTTGTTTTTATATCAAATTCTACAGTGTCAAATTCGGTTAAAAACCAATACTTAGTAAAAACTGTCATCTCTTATAGTAAATTTCCTATTAATCTCATATCACTAATCATAATTTCATTATCAGAAAATTTAGCCGTAAAATAACTAAATAAATTTAAGTACACTCTCTTCTCTAAGTCTTACATTCTAGAACTTCTATCAATTTGAGATAATCTACCATTTTCTAGATTTTCACAATAAAAGTATTATTCTTAAGAAATAAAGCAATAAAATACCTTAATGTTTTAAAACAAATGCTTGAGCTACTCTAATATTAAAGTTCTAATCATAATTTCTATTTTTCAATTCATTCTAAAACAATTAAAACATTTCTTTACAAATTACATTATTTAAAGCTTTCTCGACAACCTCCTCAAT
This sequence comes from Paramecium sexaurelia, assembly GCA_000733375.1. Taxonomy (NCBI): domain Eukaryota; phylum Ciliophora; class Oligohymenophorea; order Peniculida; family Parameciidae; genus Paramecium; species Paramecium sexaurelia. The sequence continues at coordinate 422,165 of JPFM01000041.1, forward strand.
AGATTAAAATGGCTTATATTCATTTGATTTAAATAATTTTAACAACAAGTATTCCATTTAATTTCTATGAGGTTAATTAACTCCTAAAACGCTACATTTACATAATGATCCTACGCCTACTGTGTAGGCTGATTCTTCAACTGTGATTTCCCCTAAAAATTAAGTCTCTAAGTAATCTTTCAGTTTAAAAAACTCCTTTTTTTATAATAAATCCTTAAATTTTTCACCAGCTTAGATCGAGTATATTTCATAAGTCTATTATTAAGTTACAGCATCATCTCTTCCTCTCCAACCTGTTATACTATTATGCTTATCAAACATATTTTATAAACAACTTAGTATTGGTTCATCTTATTTATACATTCTTCTACAATTCCAAAGGACTCTTCTTATTACATCTATATCATCTCTTATTCTTTTTATTTCAACCTACTGTTGGCTTTATATTTATCTAAGTTCATCATTATTAGTTGATAATTCATTATTTTTTTCCTCTATTTAGAATTTTTCTTGTTCCAAGTTTTAGTTTTTTTGCTTTAAAATATCCAAGTTGCACTCCTTTTCCTATAGAGAACTTTAAAATAACTCAATCTGTTATTGATACTCTGCATTTTTGTCTTCCAGAATTTTTTTAGCAAACTCAACTTATTATTTTTCAGTATTGATTACTTAAATCTGATTTTTAAATGCTTCTGACATCTCATTCTCAATTTGCTAATATTATTATTCAAGGCCTTATTTAAATTTTTCTTATTCTTTTTAATTTTTCAATTCACGCCTGCTTTCTGATTCCTACTCTTTTAGTTGGTATCTTTCTTTTTCAAATTTTTATATTTATTTCTTTTATTTCTCCAAACTATTTATGATTAAATTATTTTCCTTTATCTTAAAATTCAATTCATTTTATAATGTTTCTTTTTCTTCTTAATGCTTTTATTACAAATTTCTTATTTCTCTTTTCATTTTTTTTAATTCATACTCTTCTAATTACAATATTTAATTGTCTTTTTATTCTATTAAATTTTGTAATTTTAATTAATATTCATTTTCTTTTTGCCTTAGTATTTCGTTGTTTTAATTGATTAATTAATTGTAACTTTTGTCCATTGCTTTTAACTTATTTTTTAATTCTAAGTGTTAATCTTCTTTTAATTTTAAAGCTTTTTTCTTTTCTGAAATATCAGCATCCTTTGTTTAGATTTCAATTTCTTTCTACATAAGATCTATTCTTGTCTAAAGTAAACATTTTAATAAATGAACAGAAAAATCTTAAGTGTAATTAATCCCTAATATACAATTTGCTCTCGAGAGTATTTAATGATTTGAATCCACTATAACAATTTAATCTGCTTAAGTATCCTTTTCTTATTGTAAAATTTCTTTAATTAGTTGAGTAGGAGTGCAGATGTAAGTTATAATGTCACCTGATAGTAGTTTAACCCTATATTCATTCATATTTATAATTTATAAGGATTATTTAAGAAAATTAATATAGTATAAATCATGGATTTTCTATAACATAATATATATTTACAAATATATATTCTTCACATATGAAAACTAATTATAAAGATTTTATTTCAAATTATAAAAAGATGTAGCATGTAAAAATATAGTAAAGCTATCATAAAATACATTTTGAAGATAATTTGTAAATGATATATATAAAAATTGTTATTAATCTTTTTTCTAATTTCAATTTCTCGAATTTCATTTAGGATTAAATTTTAACAAAATATAGCAGCTACATCTTTTTTTCTGTTCTCCCCTCCTAATTAAAATATTTATTGTAGAGGTAAATTTATTTAATTTTGCAATATTATTGAACGAAATGATCTTTTATTTAATTTATCTTAACTATCTAAATACTCTCTATACAAAAAATTTAGAAATTAATTTCTCAAATAAGTGAATGTATATTTGAAATAAGAAAGTTAGATATTTTAAAATTGTAGATTGACTTTAATATTTTGGAAAAATAATATATTAGATAGGAGGGAATTGAATAATTATTAATTTAAATACAAAAAAGGATTTATAAAACTATTAAAATTTCTATAATTGATGACTTTATTTGTTTATTCAAATTAAAAAAAAATTAGAAAGAGAAGATGCCTTATTTGAGTCTCTTTGAATATTGAAAAACTTTAATGAATTAGGTAGAGTAAAATAGAAATTTTTGCATTTTCTTTTGTTTGAGAGAATTATTGATTATGATGATTATATAATAATAAAATAATAATCTATATAGATTATATCAAGGTTAAGGGATCATTTAGCGATATAAAAGACGAACATTAAAAGAGTAACTTTCCCAATAAAAATGAGCAAAGTATCTTATATATATCCATAACCATAAGAACGGTCCTACTATAATAGTATAAATTAGTTTAAATGAGTATTGTCTGAGTGTTACTTGTTAGAGCGGTTTCCAATCAATAATCTCTTGTATTAAGGATGTAGTTTTTCCCATAATCTAAATTGGAGTAAATATGGCTACACAAAAAATAGTGAGCAAAAATTATATTCCTCTAAAAGTATTCATTTATTTGATTGTATGCTTTATATGAAAAAACTAATCTTGCTTTCTTTCTGCACAAGTGTAACATTCAATAGCATCATTTCCCATAATTCCAGGGACTGATTAACATCTTAAACATTAATAATGATTGCACACTTAACATTTATGTATAGGGTATAAGCTAAGATAGTAATAAGAAATAATACAGACTCCATTTTTTTAAATTTCTTCTGAAAATACTAAACTCGCAGAAAGGACATTTTGCATAATTTTTTTGTTCCAAATAAATGGAGCATTCCTTACATTTCAATGTTTATTCATGTTTATGAACTTTACATAAGATCTTTTTATAAACTATAAATGGAAATGTTTCAGCATCCTAAAATTCTTATATTTTAGGTACTACATAGAGATTTGAGTTAATGCAACTAGAACATAATCTTAAATAAGATATAAGTATACGCTTATTCCATTTTTAAAAATATGTTTGCTATAGGATCTTTAGATATAGTATTATTGAAACACTCAGAACATTTTTTAAATTAATTGTTTCTGTTTTGTAAACGAATATAATCAGCTTAAGTTTTCTTTTCTGTCATTAAAAATTATAATATAAAGTATTTCAAAATCTTTTCTTTTATAATGAAAAATTATAACAGATTATAAATCAGTTTTACTCAATTGTTTGCAGAAATAATATCTCGAATCTATTAGGCAAGAAAAAGTAATGGATTAAATAATATTTCTTCTCTTTTTTACCTTAGAAATTGCTTCATTTTTTCTAATTCATGTTTGTCTGCTTAATCTTCATCCTCTTAATCTTCTTTGATTTCTCCCAAAGACAATAAGGTGTCTTTTTTTATTTCTTAAGATGCCTATTCCTCTATCCCTGCTTATTGAGCTTGCTCATCCATAGGTAAAGGTGATTAGATTTCTTTGTAATCCTTTCCCATATATTTATGAAACTCCGATTAATTAATACCCATTTCATCAAAATCAACAGATCCTTCTGATGATTCATATTCAGATCCAAGTTCTGCTCTTAATCTTTCCTTTTCAACTCTCTTTTATTCAATCTTATCAAATATTTTAATTTTCTTGAGTCTTTCTTAATGTTTTCTAACTTCATCTGATTTCACAACATGATCAATTAACTATTTTTCCTAATTATAATACTTTCATTAGTGCTGGTTATAAACCAGGATAAACATTTTACTATAAGTATTCAATGGCAATTAAATCTCTTTTTGTATTTGGTATCATTGAATTACTATTAATTAATAATAATTATAGTTATAACTCATTCAATATTATCACTCTATTTTATGATCAATTCAATTTTGTGTTATTTTGAAACTCTTTCATCTCCTTCATCTTCATCAAGATGAATTTAATTATTTAATTTCTAAAACTTTTAAGCCTTTTATTGATAAGTGTAAAGATTTCTAAATAATATTATAATTATAATTATACCCTCCCAATCTCTTCATAATATATAATCCTAAGAAGATTAGACCTTTCAATGTAATAACTACTATGAAAATGTAAAACAAAATTTCTAGCCATGAATGTTCATCGACTTATGTTAATAAATTATTAATTACCTCTTTCATTTTTTACTTCATTAGTCCCTTCATCTTCTTAATCATTGCTCTCATTTTATTCATTCCCTAAAGTTGATCTCAAAACACTCATTAATCTGAAATTTTTAGAAACCTCATCATTTTATTATTCTAATCAATAATATTTATTATAATTACCTAAAGTTTAAAATGTAAATTAATCCAAAGTACAATTTGTGGATACAATTGCTATCTCTTATTATTCTAAATCAAATTGAATCTCTTTATTCCTCATCCAATTCTATCCCAAAATAACTCTGTTTGATTATTATTCAATTCCAATACAAACTTATTGGTCTTATAAATTAAGATAATTTTGTGGTGTCCAATCAATTTCTATATTATCATCAAAAAAGAATTTCATTGTTGGAAAATACAAATAGTAATCTGATATTGAAATATTTCCAAAAAATTGAAAACATATTTAATTAAGGATTATAATTTTTATTGGAATATTATTAATTGATATATGATGAGTAATTGCCACTAATAATTACTCATATGTATTTTTATTCATGTAAGATATAGAAGATCCTGAATCCATGAATGTACCCTAGCCTTTAGTGTAAATAATTTTATCAATAAATAAAAATTAATCTCCAAATTTTATTTTTTTAAGATTGATTTAATAGAATTAGATAGGATTGAATTTAATTACTTTTAAATTAAAATCACGACCATTCTTTTTATTATCATAACCACCAATTTTTAAATAACCATGATTGTCATTTAAACAAATAGAAAATTATCTTTATATTGATTTTGTATCATCAGCCCTTAAAATTACATCAATCAAATTAGGAGGGTTTTAAGTGTTATTCATTATAGGTGCAATTCCTAATATACCATCAGCTAATTAATGTTTTAGTTTTTCTGATTCAAATTACGTACATCCAAGAATTAATTCAAATGATTCTTGTTCAAATTTATTATTGATTTAATTTAATTCATCTCCTAATAAAACTTTGTCTTTGAAATAAAATCCTTCAATTGTACTACCCTTTTCATCACAATATGAAAAATTGCATTTATTTTATTAAAAAGATGAACAATTAAAATCTATCCTTAAATCAGAACTATTATAATTTATCTCTTCAAATTAATATGGAGGATTAATATGTTGCCCACATTAAGCACACTAATTACAATTTATTGTTGTTGTTTAGCTTCCAGTATCTACAATCACACTATGCTTTGTCTTATTTTCACCAACATATATATTCATATAATAATAACCTAGAGATGAATTTCCATATAGTAACACTGTATGAGAGTTATAGACTGCCTATTATATTGATAAATTTACTCTAATATCATGACTAGTTGCTTAATGACAATTTTGAAATTCAATAAATTGGCATAATAAAAAGATTAAAAACATAATTAATATTTACAAAAATACATAATGAATTCAATATAAATCTTAAATTTTATCATTAAACTTATTTTAAAGAAAATGTTTATTTCTTGAATTTTCAAAATATAAATTATCACAATACGAAAATTTATAATATAAAATAAGATATTTTATCGTTACCATAGCATTTGAATTACATTAAATATATTTGATAATATATATTTTCATGATGTAAAGAAAAATATTAGTACCTTCTAGAAGAAGGTAATAAACAGATTCCCAACTTTAAGATGATTTATATTTTGAAAATCACATTGAAATTTATGAGATTGATGATTTAACATCATTATTAGCAAAAAGACTTAAATTTGAAAATTAAGAAGATGGAACTAATGAATCAAATAAAGTAAAGAGATGCTGCTTTAGTGATGAAAAATTTATTCATTATAATCCAGGATTAGAAATTCTTTCAAAGTAATAATAGAAATCTATCATACCTGATGAAAAGCTTTACACTAAATAGGTTAATTAACTAAATTGTGGAGAGAAAAAGTCCTTTCAGATCAAGAACCTAAATGAGTTTAAACAAATTTTTATTGGAGAAATTGATTATATTGAATAAATTGAATATACTAATGTTCAAAAAACATTAAAATTCAAGAAAAGAAAGGGAAATAGTCAAATTACAAAGAAAATTCATAAGTTTTGAATATTTCATTTGAAAATAGTCTATTTATATTTCTAAACTTGGATACTTAAATATATGAATTAATTTTTTTTATTTAATTATCCTAATATTGCAAAAAGCACTATATTCTATTTAATAATCTCTGATCTCTATTATTAATAATATGTAAACTTGAGAAAAATTTTTAATAGAGATTCTATACAAATTCTTTATAGGTAAAGTTTAAATAATAAATAACATACAACAAGAATTTAAATAAAATTTTATAAATTAACTTTTCTTATATAGATTGGATCAAGATTTTAAATAGATATAATAGCTATAAGGAAAGATAAATCAAAAAATGGTTTAAATTTGAATTATAACTGTGATCTTTTATTGCTACCATTTTATAATATATAATCAAGATTAAACTAATATTAATTAAATTAAATAATTGCAATTTAAACATGATAAAAGCAAATGAAATAAATAATTTCTGATATCTTAATAGTTAAAGTCATTATGAATCTTTATGGGATTCAAAATATTGTTATGAAAATGAAATTCTATAAAAATAATAATATTTAATAGAAGATTAAAAAAGAGACATAACATCATTATTCATGTAATTTTACGACCAATAATTATTCATTCGATTTAATATTAATATTAGTAAATTCATTTAGCGAATATTTTTTCAATAATTTATCATTAATATTACATTCTTGTTTCATATATCAATAAGATATCTTTAATTTCGAAGATGAATTAATGCTATAAGATATTATAATATAAACCTATATCCTAATTTATATTAAATTTTATAGAAAAAATTTCAGGCTTGATTTTATTGTTTTTAAAATTAAAAAAATAACATATGAAATTATTGTTCAAAATTGTATTATCTTTCTTTTGAGAAATGTATTCTCAAAGAAATTAATAAAGATCACATTTTAGAGAGAAAAAGAAAAGAATTTGAGTAAATTTGATTATTGAATTTTTAAACCAGATTTTTGAAGAATGTATTATGATTATATTTTTTGTACTATAAAATCAAGGGAACAATCTAACTGGATCCCTTGGGAACATGCATGCATTTCTAATATTCTTGAGATTGAAATATAAGAATGCAACTCTTTCTAATCCAAAAGCGCAACCTCCATGGGGGAATGCACCATATCTTAAAAGAATTTGATTATAATAAATACCTGAATGAATCTATATAATCCTTCAATGGTTCAACGGCGATTCCTTTCTCTTTAATTTATTTAATTAAGAGTTCAGGATCATGTACTCTTTGAGCTCCAGAAACAATTTCTTCTCCTCTCATGAAAAAGTCATATGATAAAGTATAATTTGGATCATCATGACAAGGCATAGTATAAAATGGTCTTGCTTTCTTTGGATATCTGTGAAGAATATAAAAGTCAGTTCCATATTTTTCTCTGACTAATTTTCCTAATGTCTTTTCATTAGTAGTGTCTAAGTCATCATTAGGATCTTGATTGACACCAGCTTCATGTAACATTTTAACACCTTCTTCAAAAGTCAATTTAAGTACAGGTTCAGGTATTTTGAATGGTTCAAATGGAAATTATTAAGAAATGATTTCAATTTCTTTTTAATATCTTTTTTCAATTCCTTTGAACATATATATACACAAATCACCCATTAAATCTAATAATTCAGTAAAATGTTCCTTAATTACCATTTCAATATCCATACTAATGAATTCACATTAATGTCTATGAGTGTTTGAATTTTCTGCTCTAAAGACAGGAGCAACTTCAAATACTCTATCATAATCAGCCATCAAACACATCTATTTATATAATTATGGAGATTATGCTAAACAAGCATCTTAGTTGAAATATTTCAACTTAAATACATTGGTACCACCTTCAGATGTGCCTCCTATCAATTTTGGTGTATGAATTTCAATGAATCCATTTTCAACCAAGAATTCTCTGAATAATAATCCAATACCGGATTACACTCTAAAAATAGCTTATTTAGCAGGAGTTCTAAGATCTATAACTCTATTATCTAATCTTGTTTTTAACATGACTTAGATCTATTATTTTTCGTTTTTATCTTATTTTTCTTAAACTTCCTATTTTTCTTAAACCTCTTCTTATTATTTAATATCCTATACACCATCTTCAAAATCAGTAATTCTTCTTGATGCATCTTCAATTTAAAATGGTAACATTGGTTAAGATCTGCTAACCACTCTGATTGTTCTTACTTCCAATTCCACTTTTTATGTACAAGATAAAATCTCCTTATTTGGTTGTTTAACAATTGCTTCAATATCGACAACTGATTCAAGTGGAATTCCTGAGATATACTTTAACATTTGGGCACTTGCAAACTCTCCCTTTTCAGCCACTACTTAAATTGTATTATAATTCTCTCTTAAAACCAAGAAAGCCAACTTTCCTTTCACTCTTGAATTGTGAATTCTTGCCCTTACCAAAATTACTTGATTTAATAAACTTTAATCAACATCACTCACTTTAATCCATTTTCGATTTGTTCTTTCTTGAGATTAAATCATTTATAAATCTCCATACTTTCCAACGCAATTATCTTCTTCTTATATTTGTTATTTTTAGTTTTGTTATTGTTATGCTACTTTTAAACTTTCTATAATACCTTATTGATGCTCTTATTTCTTTTAAGCTTTCTCTGCCTCCTTTTTTTCTCTTTGTAATTATTTCTTTGACTTTTGTGTTCCGTCTACAACTTCCTCTTGGGTTTGGACTGGCTAATCTTACATCTTAAAAAATTTATTCTTTTATTAAAAGATAAATCGAAATTAAATCGGCCGGATTAATGTATTGAAAAATTTTAGTTGTCTAATAATCATATATAATAATTATTATTTTATATAACATCTTAATGAGTAATGACCCCTATTAATGGCCATTCCCTAAACGCACTGATCTAATGAATCTTTAAACTATTAGTAATCAAAATTATGATAACAAGTTTAATAGAAAATTCTAAACAAATCCTTACGCCAAGAGAAACTTTTAATAATCATGACATCGAAGGATCATTTGCCAAATAAACCAACTAATATCACAAACAAGATTTTATAAACAAAAATGATGACATAGATGGTGCAAGATCAAAATCAAATATACGACCTTCAAACAGACATGATCTACAGTTAGCTTTAGATGATATAAAGGGCACAAGGCCAAATATTGTTAAATTTCAAACCTCCCGACAACCTTTAAATCCTCTCGAACCACAATATAAGCTTCCAACTTTTGTAGCCTCTCAATCCGATCCACCTAAATTTATTCGAGATTCTCACAACATTCAAGATATCTAAGGAGCTTAACCTAAATAAACACATAAGAAACTTATCATAAAAGACTCAGAACATGAAGAAATCTATGGATCACATCAGATCCCTAGATATCAACCAAAAGGTAAAAAATCTCTTTACTTTCAGATAAAATTGACTCCCTCTACGTTAAAGATATTAACGACTATCTATTACATAAAACTACTAGAATTTCTAATCCTCTTGAGCCTACTTATGAACATTACGATAATAAAGGGTATACAATACAGTGTTATCCTATTTAGAAATAAAATTATTATAGGAAAGATTGAAGGAAGTCAAAGTAAACCCTTATATTTGAAAGAATAACGACAGAGCTTATTAAATGCTGACATTGATGGCACTCAACCAGGATCTTTGTCCTCTCGATTCTTAAGAACTGGAGAAAGAAAAGATTATCGTGAGACCAATAGTCTTGCAGATCTATAAGGAGCAAAATCAGGTAGCTTAATAAAAGGATTATCTAATATTAGATATACAAATCCTTTAAACCCCTAATATTAGATTCCTGGATAAAAAGAAATTTATGCTTCAGTTTTTACACAAACTGCATAAAATCATTTTACTTAAGCAGAAAAATTGGATTAATTTATCAAAAATAAATGAATAATTTGATTTGTTGCTCTAATTTAATATAATCATATAATAGTTTAGATAACAATTTTCAAAGTCTTCATGATTGGCTAATTCTCTATATTTTTTACAAAATAATAATTGCATTTAATTGTTGTTGAATTTTAACTTAATAACTAAATTTTTTCTATAAGAATTTGAATATCGAAAAAAAACCGAAATTTAAATTATCAATCTTCAATTGATTAAATTTTTAAATTGATTAATTTTATGTAAAGTTTTGTAGGATGTAAAAATTTAAGTTTAAGATTGAAATTCACTCTTTAGCCTTAAAAGTTATAATCAAAATTATTTTCCACTATCAAGCCTTAAAATTCTCAAAATTCTTGACCTTAAATTTAATATAATACTGAAGTAATATTAACTTTTTCTCAATTTTGATTCATCTTCAAAATATTATTTAAGGAATTAATTTATATGAAAAACAAATATTCTGATCACTCGGCTTAACTATTTTAGAAATAGAATAAAGAATCCATATCAATGATATTTCATATTAAAATGAAAATTTCTTCTTCTTCTCCTTATTTAATATCAATGTAGAGATAGGGTTTATGATTAAATAAAGCCTTAGCTCTTCTTACTTTCATTTTCCTTTATTAATTATCTTACAATTTCTCTTTTTCTTTTGTATCTGAATTAATTACTTGCTTGAACTTTTAATTATTTTTTTCAAGAGTTTTTTTTTATTTCAAAAGAAATTTTATTCTTTAACCAGTTTACAAAGCTATATATCTATTTTCTTCTTCTTTTTCTTAATATTTTATAATCTGCGAAAATCTCCTTTCTAATGTTTTTTTATAACCTTCGACATTTTTCTAATTAGAAATACAAGGAAGATGTTTTTAATTATGTTAATCTTTCAAAGTTAATTTTCACAGTGAAGATCTCACTTAAATTGGAATTAAAAATCGATCCTTAAAAAATCCTTTTTTGAATAAAACTATGAAGCTCCACAGAACCTAATTATCAAGCATACAATCTGATAAATACCTGTTCTTAAAATTGTTGTATTTTAAGATCCATTAGTTCCTCTAAATGGTTTAATCATATATTTATTTTGAATATTTCATTATATATTTATACAATATCACTATTTATTAATACTCAACTAGGTTTATTAAAAAGTGGAGACTTAAAATTCTGGCTTATAATCAACTGGCACTTCAATTGGCTTATATTGTTTTGCTGATATTTTATATCCTTGTTATTTTATCTAAACTTCCACTTTATCTTCACTTTTTTTCAATAAAACAAGAGGCTCGGGATTATTCTTCGCCAATTCAGGAAACAATTCAGGATGATAACTGTAGGGTGGTGGAGGATAATGTGTTCGATTAGGATTTTCTCTAGGAATCACATCAACATAAAATGTTTTCTTGAATTTATAAGGATCTCTTCTGAAATGTACAATACCCTATTAAATTAATTATTTAAAGAATTTTATACTTCGACTTTAGAGTGAATTGTGTGATCTTTACCTACTGAAGTATTCTACCCTGGTTTCCACTTAAAACCTCGTTATCTTATTAAAATATCATTAGGAAACACTTCTTCTCCTCCGAATTTCTTTACTCCTAATCTCCTTCCAGCAGAATCTTTAGTTTTCTAAGTTGAACTTGCTTGCATCTTTGTTGCAAACCCATAGCAAATGCTTTCTGACAACTATTTGAAATAATTCTAAGCAATTGCTTTAATCATATTATTTATGTTAAATATTAAATACAAAAATGCTTTAAATAACTATTATCATTAATGAATAGATGTCTTCTATTTTTAATTGATATTTTTTCTTGTACTTCCACTTCTACTTCTTGGCTGGGTCTAAATATTTTCTACAAAATATAATTAAATAATACAATTAATGTTTTTTTACTGCATACTTGAATTTTAGGAATTGTTTTTGGATACAGTGTAATTTCCTATATGAGTTTTAATATTTTTAATTGCATTCTATTGTTAAATAAGATCATTTATTGAAGATATTGAGTTATGCTTAAAATGATAACTTTTTATTTAATCCTATTGTTAATTATTTGATTATTATAATGATTGTAATTGATGATGCTATCCATATTGCAAAATATTGAAATAGTTTTGTTTCAATGATCCCTAAGATTAAGTTGGGTAATCAGTGCTTTCCTAGAATTGACTACTTAATTTATGTTCAGAATAAGAATTAGTTTTATTTGTTTCTTTACTATTTGGCTTTCTGTAAACTAGACCTTTGATTTATTAGGCATTTTTAGTTAGTTACTGGACCTCATGCTCTACATGATCAAATTCTATAGTTTTCTTTTATTGTTCAATCTCTAGATATTGTATCTTTTCTTTGTAAGATACTATCTCAGCTTATAAAGTTTGATTTTCTTCATAATATTTTTGATTTTCTCTTTTCAAATTCTAAAATTCATTATTTAGATTCAAATTACATTCATAATATTCTTGGTAGTTTCTAATAACTCATTTCTTGTTGTTTCACTTTCATCTAGTTTTTATTATATTGATTCTGCATATAATTTCAATTATTATTCTAACTAAGTTCAAATCAAACTAATTTTTTACCCTTATATGATTCCTTATTTCGCTCTCATATTTTATTACAGATTATTCTAGTTTCTCATACTCATCTTCTGATCTTATACTTTTTTATGACGTATCGGGATCTATGCTTTTTTCTAATTTCCTTTAATATTTCTTAATGCTTACTAAATTTTCTTCTCTATTTTCAACATCAAATTAGTAAAGATTATTTTTATTATGTTTACTAATTGAGTTAAATTTTCATAATCTTTCAGTTCCTATTCAACTTCATTCAAATCATTTTTGGTCTCAATATATTTCTCTAATTGCATCAATATTCTCTCTAATAAATCCTTAAGAGATGACTCCATTTCTCTATCAGAATATGTTACCAAGCTTGTTTCACTCATTAACAGTTAATTTATTTATTAAATAAGTAATTTTAAAAGTTATTTAATATTATTATTTAAGAACCATTGGTTTCATAGGTTTAAAGGAAAATTCATTAAAAATATGTTTTAATCAATAAATTGGTAACTCAAAATTCTATCAATGCCTTTTGAAATAATTTCATTTTTATAATAAATAAATTAAAATTCAAATCAACTTTTCATTAACAAAATAACTTCTGGTATTTCTTATAAAGTTATCATTAAACAAAATCGATGCTAATGGAACTGAGTAAATAAACTTGGACAATAATTCATAATCTCTCAATTGTATTAGTTAATCAAATTTTAGTAAAATTATCCCATTCAATATTGAGATGCACAAACAAATTATAATTATAATCTAACAAATATTTAAAATCTTACATTATAATCCACCTCCACTTTATAATTATACGAGAATAAAACTGCATAAAAGTTTTCAATCAAGTATTATAAACCATAACTTAGAATCGTTACTCCTTCTAATTCTAAAATCGGATAATTTTATCTAATAGTAAAATTCGTATCTTAAAATTCAGTTTTCATCTAATTTTTGATATTAACCAAGGCAGATGAAAATCCATTTTAAAGAGCTCCTCCAAGAGTAGAATTACAAATATTTAAAGTATTGTCTATTATCTAAAATCAATTAAATATATGTACAATTAGTTCTTCACATAAATTTCCATTACTGAACTTATCCAAAAGGTCAAAGAATTCTGAATCAAAAAAAAAGTTATTAGTTTGAAAGTTCTATTATGACTCAATGTATTATTCTAACCCAGCTAATCCATTTTACGCTATTATGTAATACTCATCGAGATCTGTTTAATTTAAAAATGGCAATGCAACTTTATAATAAAGGATTTCTCTTGATTGATATAAACTCAACACATCTATATTTAAATTAGCAAACACTTAGTACAATTACTCAGTTTATTATATTTATTAATAAGACTCATAGATTTTAATAGTCAAAAGAGTGAAAATTAATGATAATGTAGCCAAATGTGTTAGTGTAATTACTATCTCTTTAGGATAGTAATACTAAGTAAAAATTGAATTTACTTTTATTTAGTTCTTGGAATTCTGATTACATATAGATTTAACTTTACCAAAATATTCTTCCTTTTCTGAAACATTAAGTTTATAATATTAAATTTGATTATAATTCTAATCAATTAATTCTTAAAGTAAAGATAATCTTTGAATTTCTAAATTTAAGTAAATTTAATCATGGTTCAGAAGTAAAAGCTTGAGTTTCTCTTTCTATGATTAAAATAACAAATGAGATAATGTTATAATGAGTTAAACCATTATAAAAAAGAACAATAATATGAAAAAGATTATTAATATTTTTTATTTAGAGTCCTTTATTATTAATTATGCTGAATCAAAAGCAATTGTATTGGCTTCTGTAAAAGCATTTATTAAGGTATGTAAATTTTTGTAAGAATAATAAAAGTAAGAACTATCATATTCAGCTTATCCATTTTCAATATATGCATTTTGAGTATCAAATTAATAATTCAATAAAGTAATCAAACTATTGCGAAGATCAAGTTCATTTGTTTCCCCAATATTACCATTTTATAAAAATTATAAATTCAAGTATTGATTGTGGTAAAGTGAAAAGAAAACAGGTTCTTATATAATATTTGAGATCCCAACCTTTAATTTCTCGAAACTACCAATCAATTTAGAATTGGGATATTTTAATAATTCTTAAAATTGCTATTAGGTAATCAATTTATAAAATAATTCTATATTGTAATTTACAATTGACAACCGAATGAGTTAAAATGACAAAATTGGATAAAATATATCATTTTTCATACTTAATAACTTGAAATCATTTTGAAAATGATGAAATAAATCAACTTAATAAAAATACTAAGGTTTATAATAAAAAGAATTACCAAACTAAATCCAACAATAGATAATATTGTTAAAATAATTCTGAAAGATATAATTCTTTTGAATATTTGTGGAACTTTCTAAGAATTAGCAAGATTATTAACTAAATTAAATTATCGATAATATTATGACTTTTAAATAGCTGAGAGAGCAGAATATTGAGAAGAAACGCCATCAGTTTTTTAGATGATTTATTTATTTTTTTTTTTCTTATTTGTATTTATATCCATTTATTCACTAATATTTTATTCTTCTTCATTATATTTCATAGTTATAAACTATTTATCTTATTAAATGTGAGATTACATCAAATTTTACTAAATTATTTCAGAGTTTTAAATAATTTATTAACTATATAGCTTCTCATCCATACTCTAATCAATAACAAAAGGTTTATCTACTATGACTGATTCTTCTATTGGTGTAGTAGTAATAATATTCTTTGTATCTTTAAATTATGAGATATATGTCTCTCCATTATTTTAAATACGTTTTGGTTATTTAATAATAAGTTCAAAATAACTAGATCCGAATTCATTCTTTTTTTTTATAAGTTATAAATCACATTAATAAGATATCATTGAATGAGAACGATTCCATAGTGATTTAATATTAATTTATTAAGTTTTTATAAAATAGGATAAATTTATTTTATCTGGGTCTAAAAAATAAAAAGTTTGTTGATTATATATTTAATCATACAAATATTCATCTGAATTCTCAAATATTATCTTAATATCCAGACCAATAAAATGTTAAGCAAAAATTCCATCAATATTTAATATGTCAGTAAAGAGTTCGTTGTCAATATTAATGATGCTTTTCATTTCATTAAGAAAAATACTATATTAATTATCTGTTTTTTTACTAAAGAATAAAATCATCTCAATAGAATTTAAATTTAATTAACTTAAATCCATTAATATATTAATTTTTTTAATCAAACATGGAGAAATTTATATATGAGATTCACCAATTTGTTAATAAAATTTGTTTTATTTACCTGCAATAAAATTTTCAATCAAACTTAAATGAGATACTTAAATATAATTTGGTATCATGTCTTAAAAGTTTAATATATCTAATTTATCTATTTTATCTTATTAATTATATTTGCATTTTTAAATTTTAATGTTATATTTATTGTTTATTTAAACAATCATATTAGAAAATTCATATTTAAGAAATTCATTTTTCATTTTAAAATTAATCTCATCTGTAAAACTGGATGATGAATTATTATTCTAAGAAGAAATCATATCATTTAATATCTCCATTTGATAAAACTATAAGACATTTTGTGCTTTCTAATCTATAATATAATAAACTTTTAGTACCTGATTTATTTTTTTAAAAAACTTTCAATTTTTTCAATCCATCTAATTAATTTTAGATAGATTCATATGCTAATTTTTCAAGGTTTGATTTAGTCATGTTAGAGTTAACTTTTTCCAAAAAATTAAGTTTAAATTGTAAAACTTAGCTTAATACTTATTTTATATATTGGTTATCGTTTTCAATTTAAAGATATTCCTAAATGGCTATCTAATTTTTTTAAGCTTCAATTAATCCACTATTTTTTTAATAAGCCAATTGTTAAGCGATTTCTAATCTCATTAAATCTTATGCTACTTTCAACACTATTATTTTATGAAGATTATCAATTTTAAATACTATTTTATTTAAATTTTAATTTTCCAACATTAAAATTTAATTTTACATTTTAACTCTATTTGATTTTTCAAATATTACTTGAAAATATTAATAAATTATTAGATATTATTTTTTTAAAAATAAAAGTTGTAAATAAATTAATATAATTTTATCTTAAGTGAATTTAAATTACATTGTTATGATTTACCTTTCAAATTGTGCTAAAAGTTCTTAAAAATAAATTTCATAAGAGATTTATTCAAAATTCCTTTTAGAAAATCTTTATTTGCAAGTACATTCAATATTGTTGCATTCTCTTGCATGCCTTTACACAAACATTAGATAAACTATCTATGATTTAAAAATATTCTTCTATCTTCTGATATCTTAAACGATATGAAATAGAACAAAATTACAATTTTCTAAACTTGAGTACTAGAAATCTAAAAAATTTTATTATAAATGCATTTAAATTTAATTTTAGAAATAATAGAAAGGTAAACAAAATAGAAGTATCCAAATTTCTTAAATTTTATATTAAGGAAATAATTCATGAATTAAATATTACAAGCATATAATAATTATTATTAAATTAATAGCTAATATAATTTTATAGTAGCAATTATATGTTAATTATTTTAGTTTTTGCATTTAATATATTTATGCAAATGATGATATTATTGGTAATAGTAATTATGATATGCGAAATATTTGATTATCTTCTGAGTACAAAGTTAAAGAAAGTTGCAGAAGTTTAATAATACATCTAAAATATGTTAGATTCGATTCATTAATAGTTAAATGTTCTCTCTCAAAATCAAACGCCCAATTATATGAAAACATCTTAGTGAAAAAGATAATCAAACTAAAAATTCCAAAAATTGTTATTAAATTTATAGAAACTTATAGAGGATCATTTATATTTTATTAAATCGTCTAAAAACACACATCTAATATTATATAGCCAAATGCCGACTTTATCAGAGTATTAAAGACAGTTACAATTATAAATAATACCTTAAAATAAATATTGGTGTTAAAGGCAATTTTTAATTCGATGACTAAATTTTATGTTCTACTCTTAATAACATATGTAAAGCAAATGTAACAAAGCGTAAAAAACCATAAAAATGCAAATGGAATATATGATAATATGAGTGAACTTTGTAAAAGTGTATTGGGCCTCGATAATATTGCAATAAAATCCATTTCAGATGTTGTACTGAATAGTTTTTTGGATGATTATAGATTAATATAGGCTATAAACTGCAATTCATTTATGATTCCCAAAGTGAATTATATCATCAGAGGTAAACTAAAAATGAATTATTCTAAAATTAAAGAGCCCTAAACAAATAGAGAAATTTAGTTGATTATTAATTCCATTTCTTATTAATTATATTATATGTTCAATTAAATAATCGATGATCAGATATAGATATTTTTAAAAGTAAAAATTATATTTCAAATTTGATTTATTAATTTCTAATGAAAATATTGAGAGACAAAATATTGTTCTGATTTTCGTGGTATAATGTGAGAATGAAATTTTAACTAAATTTTTATTATGATAAATTAAAAATAAATTAAAATAAGTTTTATATTCTGTTAAGCAAAAAAACAAACATTTATATCAAATAAAAAGTAGCTTTCATTAGGTTTTTTGGGATGAAATTGAAGCATCAATTTTTTCTTTCAGTTGCTTGACTTTTTTCATTACAGCATCAGAGTCATTATATTTTTTAGAAATATTCTCTATTGCCTATTCACAAATTTCTTTGGCTTCTTAATATTTGCCTTAATTTAATAAAATGGATGCAATATTATTTTATGTTGAACCTATAAGATGGCTTTCAAAGTCTTCCTTTAATAAATTAAATATAATATTTACATGTTGTTATATTTTTAAGACTTACTAAAATATTTCCAATGACTATTCCAAATTTTTCAATTTATAATGTGTACTAGCTAAATACATCTTGGTATAAATCAATTTTTTTGGATCGCATTTGTCTTTAATTTCCTCTTTCAAATAAATTGAATCTTAAAAAGATTGTAAAGCTTCTTAAAATAAATTTTTTGATCTCTAAAAATCTCCAAGTTAATCATAACATAAAGATTCTAATAATATAATTCTAGAATTATAATTTATGAGTTTTTCAGCTTTAATTAAGTCTAAACAATGTGTTAATGTTTTTATAGCTGAATCTATATCAGATTTTTACTTTTATATTGAAGCTTATTTTTAATATAAATTGATCATATCAATTAATGGACAACCAACTTTTTATTTTAGTTCTATCAACCTTGTTATAGATTGTATTGATTATTATTATAACATTTATGATTCCTCATTTGGATTTTTGTCTTCGAAAATAATAGATAATGAATCAATTTCAACAAGACTCTATTCGTATTCTTTTTTAGTTAAATCATATTAGTTATTTATTTATTGAAATCCAATATTTTATTAATATTACATATTTGTAAAAGATAAATATATTTCCTCTGCCTTCTAATGATTATTTTAATCAGCATAATATTAAAACAATATACTCATCAATTTAAAATTATTCTTCTCATAATTCCAAATATTTTCGACAAACCAAATATTTATTTATTAATTTTTTTCAATTTCTATCTTCTTTTATTCCTTTAATTATGTCAAATATTACATAAAACTATTTTAGTTCCTCTTTAGATATTTAGTTTTCATAAAGCAATATATTGATAATTATTTACACCTAATCAATTTCATTAATCTAATTAACATGTTATTTTAAATATTTTAATGAATAAAGATATTGTTATCTTAGAGATTATGACATTTTCATCTAATTTAACATTCTAACATATTTCAAAACCTCAATAAATTCCTTTTATTCAACATGATATAATGTAAGAGTTACAATTCTAAGTATCATAATATTCAAAATACATCTTGCTCTATAGATCAGGATAAGGTTTTGTTGCTTCAACTAAGTTGAGTAATGCTTAATATTATGTTTAATTCTTAATTTTTTAATTTTCTTTGAAATATTCATAATAGATATCTTTTTGAGTTTTTGGCCATGAAACTGTTAAAGTCCTTCCTGTTTAGAGTATCTCCAATAATTTTGGAAGATTCTCTAGCAAATTTTCTTTATTTTTAAAAATTCTGACATCTATTTCAAGAACCATTTTATTATAATAATAATAATTCTAAAATTGAAAAATGAAAATGAAAAAAAAACAAACTTTTAATATTGGGGTATAAATTTATAACACTGACTTAATATGATCATTCTTCTCACTTTGCCATTTCTTATTAAATTTAATAATCTAAAAACTCCTCATAGGACAAAGATAACTTTCCACTTTGTTTCAATTTTGTATTATGGAGATGCCACTCTGTTTTATAATGCTATCTAAATTCTTAATTCGTATCAAAAGATATCAAACATTAAGTGCATTTAAATTATTTACTCAAATCATTTTTAGCATTATCTTTTTTTTATTATTATTACACTTATTTGAGTTAATTTTATTCTTCTTCTTCTACTTATTTTTTTATTTATTATTATTATTACTATTACTACTTTTTTTATTGCTTATTCTTCTTTGATCCCTTTTATTTTTACTTCTAATCATCATCAGATTCTTCTGAATCAGAAATTTATAATTTTTCTATTCTTTATTCTAATTCAACCTCAGCCAAGTTATCAATCCCATCTATTTATTATTTAATCGCTGCTTCCACTACTTCCAATTGACTTTTAAATTATTTCTCATTAAGCTTTGTTGACAATGTTCTAAATAATTAAGGATCTATTGTCACGATAAATTTATTATTTTATTGAACAATATCTTTGATTCCCAACCCTAATAACATCTAATTAATTGG
Organism: Paramecium sexaurelia; assembly: GCA_000733375.1. Taxonomy (NCBI): domain Eukaryota; phylum Ciliophora; class Oligohymenophorea; order Peniculida; family Parameciidae; genus Paramecium; species Paramecium sexaurelia. The sequence goes on from JPFM01000041.1 coordinate 442,736, forward strand.
TTCCTTTTATTCATCTATAAAACTCATAGAAACTTTCATGGGAGCTCTCTTTATGAAAAAACTCTCCTTAAGTTTTTTTATACATTGTAATGCTTATAATTTTACAGGTTTATCAGTTTTAACCACAAATTATACCTTAGATATAGCATACTCAATAGATTATTAAGTCAGTTATCTGCCTGATGTAGCATGTATACATTTCTCCTATATAAATTTAACTATGTCTCTATAATGATGCTCTAATTAAGCCTCCCTTTCTTTCTCTCCTACTTATAAATCTCCCTTTTCTAGAATAGTTTTAATAATTAAATCTTTATCATCTGTTTAAAAACAATATAATAATTCTTTTCCAGATGCAACATCTCCTTTTGTAGCATTTGTAAATACTTCATACACCTAAAGTACTTCGCTAAATATTCTTCAATAATTTATACCTTAAATCCTTTTCTACTCCATTTCTCCAATTAATAGCCTTATTTTTATAACAAGCAATTTCAAATTTTTGATTGTTGTTTGTACGATATTTGATAATAGCAATATTTGTCATTTGCACAATACCTACTGGTTGTGTTACTCTCATTTATTAAAGAATATTTATTAATTAAAAATTAAAAATTTAATTATCCTTCTTAAGTCTCATGGCAATCATTCTATAAAAAGAATTTCATCAATCAATTTTCTAGATCAAAAAAACTATTTCTGTATTTCTAAAAAAATCTAAAACTTTTTAAATTTTATAAAAAATACTAATTTTGAATTCCATAAGTAAATCGTCTTCCTTTGCTTTATCAATTCTAAAATCAATTTTATTCTTTACAGAAAGTCTATAAATAAAAGAATCTTAGAATGATAAATCAAATATTTCAACAACTTAATAAAAAAAATAAAAACAATTACACTATGTGAATTTAACAACACAACTAACAACTAACAACTACAAAAACACCTTAAAATTAGTTTATGTTTAAAAAGAAAATCGTGGTCTTATGTAAATAATGTGGTAGTCCAGAATTTTAAGTATATAGATTACTACAGATTTAGAAGGATTTAATGAATCGTTATCGATTGACAATAAAGCTTGGGTTTATTGTGAAATTTATTTCTCTCTTTATTTTTGTTTGATATAATACTTAAGCAGAATATTTAAATTAAATAAATTTACTGATTCCTCTATAAAAATCAGAATACAACCTTTGAATTAAAGCAAAAATACTCAAATTAAATAAAAGTATTCAGGATCCTATTCATTCAAATTTTTAAATCATAAAATGAGGTTCTATTATAGATTTATATATTTTCAATAAAATCTAATAAACAGTACGAGTTGAATTTTTTTAAAATAAAAAGGCATATTAGAATATTTAAGATTAAATTAAGTAAATAATTAAAATTTATGAATAATGTAAACCTGATGAATCAAAAACTATGAATTTAATTAGTTTTAGAAAAAATCTGTTTGATAATTTTAATTTCTCTTTTATATTATAGACTTTAAAAATTTCAAGAATAATTTTTTTTCTTATTCTTAATATTTTATTACTTTTAGTGAAAGAGTTTAATTATTAAAATTACAAAAATAGATAATAAAGTTGACATTAAATTGATATTTATGAAATAAAAAAAGAAATCTTTTATATTTTTAATGACAAAAATAAATTTAACAGCATTTATAAATTTAGAGGGAATTAATGACAGTTTAATAATTAATAAAACATTTAGATTGAGTTATAGCTTAGAAATAAGAAAGAAAATGAGATATAAAAGGTTTGATTATGAATTTTTTATAGTCGTCATATTGACAAATATTACGATATAATCATTTATATTTATTATATTTAGTAATAATAAGTTGGATTATTTTCTATATTATAAAATTACGTCATGAAGAAAATCCTTCTAATAAGTCTTGTTATAGTGCTGTCATATTAGACAGTTGAATATAATACATTTGATGAAGCTTTTGCAAAACACCTATTTTATTTAACTTCAGCCAGTTATTGCAGCGAGCAACATATTAAAAATTGGAACTGTGGAAAACCTTGTAAGGAATTAAAACCTGTTACTGATATATCATTCTTCATTAATGCAACAAATGAGAATGCAGGATACGGTGCATATCATCCTGAAACAGATGAAATATATATAGTTCTAAGAGGAACCTTACCATGGAGTATTACTAATTGGATAGAGGATATTGACTTTATAAAGACAGATTATCCTTATTGTCCTAATAATTGTTAAGTTCATAGGTATTAATAAAATATTTAAATATCATTCTAGAGGTTTCTATTTTTCTTTCATGGGAATTTAAGATTAAGTGCTGAATTGTTTAAAGACTTTGACCAAGAAGTATCCTTTAGCTAAGATAACCATTACTGGGCATAGTTTAGGAGGAGCTTTGGCTTATCATGCATTAGTGTATCTAACAACAGTATTTCAAAATATTTATTATTAGAGAGGATTTACTATAAGTAAATTCTATACTTTTGGATCCCCAAGAGTAGGTGATAAAAACTTCTTTACTTATGTTAATCAATAACTATTCCCTGGACCTAAATTTAGAGTTACTCATAATCATGATCCAGTTCCTCATCTTCCAGCTCTCATATAAGGATTTCATCATGTGAATTAAGAAGCTTATTATAAAGACTACTTAATTATCATTCATAAAAAGTAAATATTTATTCAATAAAAGAGTTTAATTGTGCAATGATAATTTAAAAGAAGATGACAGTTGTTCTAACGCCAATCTTGTTGATTTATCTGTCTCTGATCATGCCAATTACATGGGTTATGACATGACATTAGAATTACTCACTTGCTAGTGATTTAATTTAAATTGTATCGAATAAATTAAAATGTAATATTCTAATCTTCATCAATCTTAAAATTGGGAAGCCAAACTAATATATTAAATTAACGTTAATAAACTTAAATATGAGTTCATATCTAACAAAACTTAAACTTAAACATATCGACATTAAATTCAGAAATAATTTCTTATGGATAGGTGAGATTGAAAATTCAGTATTTCACTCTGCTTAAGCTTATAACTCTGTTGATTCAATTAAATTGGGTCATTTTATTTCTAGAGATTAGTTAATTAGACAAATTTTAAAATTTTATTTATAAAATTTATTAACCTCAATAATTTATTATTCTCAAAAAACATTAAGATTAAAGTACTGTTTTATATAAGATAATTTAAATTTAGACTTCGCAAGATAGGAACCTTTAATTTTTTTGATTTATATAAGCAATATAAGTTTCAGTATTTTTATGAAAAGGCAGAATAGGCAAAGTTTGAGATCTCCATTCTTGAATTTTCAGTATTTATCTTAGATATTTTAGCTGAATGAATTTGTTTGTTATCCCATTCTAATTTTCGATTGATTAATTATTCACTAACTTAAATATTTAAATCTCTTTAATCAAATACTTCCTCTTATTATTTACAATTATGTAATTATTCTATTAAACTATGCTCTACTTCTCTTAATTGCTGGACCTATTTACTCAAATTGAATTCAATATTTTTAATTGATAATTCGTGCTAAATTATTGTTTGTAGTCCTGAATTTAATTTATCAATTTATTAATGATAATAGTCTTATAAAAATAATGTAATAAATTTACTTTCCTTCTAATTTACATTATCTAATTGGTATTTTAATTTATCAATATATTACTCTGCCTCCCTTAATTTACTATCCACAATAAACTCTTTCTCTTATAAACATCTCTCTCTAATTCTTAATTTATTTCTTTCCACTTCTAATGTAGTTTGCTATTCCTCTAATTATTTTTTACTAATCTATAATTATTATTCTCTCTCCTTCATTTTTTCTTCTTGCAACTATACTTTCTCTCTAAAATTCTATTCTTACTCTCCTAAATTATTAAGCTTCTCTTTTATCTATGCTGCCAAAATACGCATTTCTTTTTCCCCTTTATTTAATTTCTTTTAAAATAAAGTATATATACATTAGCTCTTTCTTCTATAGATTTATGTTCTTCCTCAATCAATTACTTTGTTCTATCAAGCTCTTCACATTTCCATTTATATTTTTCTTTTATTCTAATCAATTCTAATTAGTTAGGATCAGTAATAACAAAATCTGGGACAGTCAATTAATACTAGGTAGCAAATCTGACCCCTAATTTCTTTTCTTAAGTCACATCCGGATTTGTTTGCCTTTAACTTAGAAATGATGATTTATGTAAACATTGACCTAGTGATTTTCTCATAAAATTTAACAGATCAATTAATTAAAATATAATTAATACTACATATCTGGAATTTTAAACGTTGAACTAATAAATACAGTTTAACAACATTCTAAAAAGAATAAAAAATAAACAATACAATTGATAAACCACAAAACATAAATATTCTTTCAATAAATTCAATTATAATTTTGAAAACTCAAACAAATACAAATAAAATGAACTTATAAATAGAATATTTTCATTTTCGACATTATTCAATATAAAACCATGAGTACTTAAATACTACCCATTTTTTTTTTTTAAATCTTAGAAAATCAAAATAATAAATTAAAAATTATAAATATGTACTCACTTTAAATTATATTATTAAAACTTTATAATTAATTACCAAATAATGATCAGTTAAATTTCGGTTTCAGATATACTTCTTAGTCTATTAAAATTTTATTATAATCTTTTTGTTTGTTATTTTCATTTTTTAAACTTGCTTTTTATTTTCACAAGAAAAAGAAGACGATGTTTTATGATGAATTCATATATCCTAAATTATATTTACACTTCTATATTTTTAGATCAAGACTAAAATTCCTTTATATAAATTATTTAGTATTAATCACAAAAAGAGGTAAAATATTATTTTTATATTCAATATGATCGAAAAATTAATAAAATAATGGGTTAGGGTAAAGTAACTAGAATAAGAAATATCAAAATTTGAAAAAATGAACTCAAAATCGTAATATCTTTTTAGTTTCTTAATAAGCAAATATTTAATAAATTCTTTGTAAATGTATTATCTGTAACTTAAATAAAATTATTGATCTATTCTATTGTTACTAATTTGTTAAGAAATGAAAAATCAGTATCAATTTTCTTTTTAATTAATGAATTTTATCACTTCAGAAAAATTAATCATTTCTTAATTATAAAAAAATTCATTATTTTTCTTTTTAAGATAATGTCTTTAACCGAATTGATTTACACTAATGATTCAAAAGACTCTCAACATTAATCTAAAAAGTCAATATTGAAATCTTCTTAATCGAAAATCAATTAATCACTTCCAAGATTAGACTGGGCTGGAAATGAAATTATAAAAGGAGGATCACACAAAATTGCTTTTATTAGTTAATTGAATACACCAAGAACATTCATGGATATACTCTCTAACGAAATATCTGATTAATCTGATGAAGTGGATGAGGATTATGATTAAATGCTAAACTGTTAAAATGTAAAGAATAAAAGTAAAAGACAACCAGAACTAAGTGAATAATCTAATTGCTGTTTTATTTATTGACTTTATATATGTATTGAGTTATTGTTATAGAAAATATAAAGTGCTAATTTTTATAGTGAATGGTTATATTTTATGCTCATTCTTCGAAACATCATAAAACTCATCTTATGCTTAAGCGTTTTTTATCTTTTTTGCATAAATCACTATATATATTTAACAAATAAACTGAAATTTTATACATTATTAATTATCCGATTGAATGGAGATAATTATAATTAAATAAAAATGATAATAATATATAATAAATTCAATTGAATTGATTTTGATAATTATACTATTTGTGAATTAACTATTTGCATAGCAGAAAAAGTTATTTCTCTGACAAGTCATTAAGTTAATCAATACTTGCGAATTATAATTCATCAAAAAGTAAATTTATTTTTCTCTCTCCTTCACATTTAAAATTGTATTAAAAATTTTCTATTAATAGACAAATAGGATTTCTTTTGTTTTTTTTTGAGTTTAAAATATCTTAGAACTTCAAAATATCAAATTTTAGTTAAGAAAAAGTATTAGTTCTTCTTTTTTTAACATTATGTAATATCTTAAATAATTCCATATTTACATTGTTGCCAATTTATAAAATATGGTTTTTAATGCTTTTCATTAATTGTTTTAATGGTTAAAATAGTCTCCTTGTTGTTAACATAGAGATTATTGTAATTACAATTATCCATACTGAATGGATAAGACATATTTTCTTTATCACTTGAACCAAACTTTATTAAATTAATTCTATTTATTCATTGATCTATTGCTACAAAGTCAAATTTGTATATCTAAAAAAATCATAAATAAGTTTACAATAAAATAGTAAAATCTTCATTTTTCAAATTACTTGCAAATACAATTATCGTAGAATTATATAATTTATCATATAAACAGTAGACATTATTAAAATCATTGCAATTTTGTAAATTAGTTTTATTTTTTGAAAGTTATTTCATAAAATCCCAATCACTTGAATTGAATCCTGTTAATGTTTAGTTATATATATAATTAATATTTTTTGGGTCGTATTCAAAATCAGCTGCATTTAATACCAATTGACCTTGATTGTTTATTAATAAAGCATTATATGGAAGATCTTAAATAGCTGAGTCAACTAATTAAATCATTTATTAGGCCAACCCTATACTTTCTTACTCAGAATTAAATAATGTATGAGTTAATGATATAGCATAAGTTTATAGATGAACAACTAAATAAGCAGGAGAATAGAAAAAATCTTAATTTTTATTTAGGTTCATTTATTAAATGTGATGAGTGTACCATAATCTTTTTTTTGGTTAATAACCTTTTACTGAATATGCTAGAGGATAAGCTGCATAAAACTATGTGTCTGACAAATCTGCATATGATAAAATTGTATCTAATGTTACTGGATAGTTAATGGTGAATTAATTCAAAAATTGTGTTGTTTAATTAAAAATCTGGATGTTTAAATCATCTTAAGGTAAAGTAAAATGATCCTCCACTCCACCAGCTTAATAACAAAATTAAGCTGCATTATATCGAATCAAATTGGTTACCACACTTTCTTTGTAAATACATTATTCTAATTTATCCATTTACTTTGCCTTCAATCGTATCTCCGAGTAAAATTGAAATAATTTATTAATATTATTCAGTCTATATATGTCTTATAATAAAAATCATCTTTACATTATTCATGTTTTCTTATAAAATAAGTTTTAATTGATTAGCCTAGATTTTAAATTGAGTTATTCTCTTACTTAATAATAACCTTAGATGAAGAGGCTTCAATCATTTTAAACAACATAATACTCTTAATTAAAAATGCAATTCCAATCAATATTGCTGAAATTAACATAATTACCACAATCCCAAATATAATTTAATTTTCCATTTTTTATCTTTTTAAGCAAGCAATAAAACTCATTTTGTTAATTTGTTTTAATTTTCAGATAAACTTTTTAAATAATAATAATTAGTTATTACTTAATAATATTTATAAGAAGATTTTATTATAATAGGTTAATTTTATTTTAGTCTGTTTTCATTTATGATGTTAAGAATAATGCATAAAAAGTTTTATATGGAAAAAGGAATTAAAATAATTAATAATGGATAAAAATTAGAAAAACTATAAATTTTAGAGAATTTAAAATATTTTTTTTAAAAATTGAAGAGTTTTTATAACAATAATCAATTTATCTTGTTTTATTTATATATTTTTTTAAGCAAAGTATTAATTAGAAATAACCTTTTTCCAATTTATTCTCCTTAAATGATATCATTATTTATTAGGTCTTCTTCATATTAATCAAAATTATTGGAATAATATTATTTAAGAGTTAATAAATTTTAAGAATCAAAATTAAAAAAAGAGATATCCTGAGGTATAGATTCATTTTAAGGAAGTTATTACAATTAATTCTTAATTTAAGTACTATCAGTTTCTTAAAATCTAAAATTATATAGGATAGATTCCATTTATTAACAAAGATTGCTCTTTCTTTATGAATTTTTTGTTTATAAGTCTTTCAATGCCAGGAATTAACAGGCCAAAGATGAAAATAAATCTGCATTTTTTTTTGTTTTTGTTTTAAGAGCCATTTTAAATATTTCGGAGTTTAAATTATTACCTATTTTAATTACATGTTCATTAATCACTTTAATTAAACTTAGTAAGGGTTCTGATATACATTTAATTAAATTTGCTGTTATTAGTATCAAAATAATACAACATCCAAATTAGATTTGTATTTATTATATTAATTCTCTCTCTAAATCATCAATTCTTATTTAAATTTAATCTGATATTTCTTATTCATATGTAACATTCTTAAATCTTATATTATTTAATTTAAATATTACACTATCAATGTTAGATTTTCTTTTTTGAATTAATACGTATAAACAAATACAGATCTCTTATAAATCTTGTTGATTAAATAAAATTTTTCATCTTAATTCATCAAATTCTTTGTATAAACTTAAATAGTCTCCCAATCTGTTTCGTTGAATCCAGTATAAGTTGTATTACTGATTCGAACCAACTCTGTATTTTAATAAAACGTTTCCATCGTACTCAATATTACATCACCATTTTAGTGAACTAATAGAATATTTAATGGTATATTTTATATATTTTTATCTGAAATAGGCAAGGTTTGCATAATAATTCCAAAAAGGGATTCATTTTTCTTAAGAGAATACGTTAATGCAGAATATGGTAAATTATTACGAGCAGAGAGTAGTATAGGTGAATAGAAATAACTAGAATTAGGGTAGATTTTAGATTAACTCATATGATTAATATACCTCTCAATAATATTAAAAATTACCATGGTCTTGTGTATAAATTGAATTTCTTAAATTTGTATTACTTAGGAAAAGATCCAAAATATTAAGCATCAGGAATATCAAAGAATGAAATTTAAGATTCCTCGCTAGCAATAAACTATTATGAAAACGGACTAAGCAAAGTAATAGTATCATTAAATTATTATCCCTAATTTTTTTATTGTAAATTTGGAAATCCTTGACAAATAACATCAGAATTATAAATCTCCTTATGTAAGTCTGTCTCATTCCATTCAATGCATTTTTAAAATTGGCTTTAAATTATGTTATACCTATTTTTTTACTAATATATATATTAGAAAAAATCACTGGAGTGTTATAAGTTAGACAAAGCTATATATAATACTTTATTACTTTGTTAATTTTTGTGCACAATATATTATCTAAGTTGTTCGGAGACGATTTCAACTAAATGTTGTTCTTATTTCTAAGATAGAGACTAGGAAAATTTCTTGATAAATGTAAAAAAGACTGCTGATTAAACCTAATATGTAGCTAATATGACTAGCACAGTGAAAACTACGATACAAAAGTTAATCAGAATGATTTAGTTACTCATTCTGAGTGATTTGAAGTAATTTTTAACTTTCTTAAACATTCACAATTATTATTATATATCATGATTAAATAAATCAATTAATCCTCTTATAATTATTGATCATTCTCTTTTTTTAAATTTATTTATGTTAACAAGTATACATTTGAATTATACTCAGTTTAAATTGAAGAAGGATAATTCATAATGCTTAAGCAATATCAAAAACCTTTTTCTAAGAATTTAAATCAAATTGAAATTCGACATCATGATTATATAAACTAAGATTATAAAACTCATATTATAATAATAATTTTATCATTTGATTTTATAAGTATAATAATGGAATAAAATATATAATACGAGAAAATTCTAAATCATTCTTATAATTATTATTGTAAAATTCATCTTATTTTGAAATCATTCTATGTTTACTCATATATTTTAACTATAGATGAACTTTTTCATTCATAAATTTTTGCCAATCCTTCATTTCCTTAAGATATCAATGTAATTATTGAATTATACTCTAATACAACTTTCTGTTATGAAATTATTTTACTCAAATCTCTTCTTTATTATTTTATGATATTCAACTTACGTTTAGTTTATCATTATTTATATCTTCATTTAATTGGCTTTCACTTTTTTTTACTGTGTTTTTTTTAAGTTGAATAAATTTTCTAAATTATAATTTACACAGATTTTATATATTTTTTAATTCCTTTTTGACTCAATTAATAGAATCATCATTAATTACAATGTTAACCTTTTGTATGTTGTAATCTGAAGTTGTTTCTAATAAGATATTAGTTGTCTATTATTTTCCTTTGGTTATTTAAAAATAAGAAATAGGTTTTTAAAGTTTGTATTAAATTTCTATATTTGAAATTTTAAGTTTTTTTGAAATATTTTAGAATTTTTTTCTTTCGCATTTTTAAGATTAGAGTAGATTCTATTAATTTCTAAAAAGTTAGAAAAATTCTACAACTTTTTGAATAGATTTCAAGATTTATTATATATAAGTAGTTAAAATTCATCAAATTAATAAATTTAAAAGAAAATCTTTTTAATTTGATTCTTAATTCATCATTAATTTACTTTTAAGATTTTTTATAAATCTCGGAAAAAATCTTGATCAATATCGTTATCAATAATGATAGATTTAATAAAATAAGTAATTAAAGATTTTGATGAAAAAAAGTTATTTACTCCTCGTAGGTCTTAAAAGTAAAAATAAACCAAGATATATTCTTATTTTGGAAGTGATACTTGCTATCAGTTAGTTCTGTCCTAAATTGCTAAGCCAAAGTAAGCTAACTAAATAGCCTGAGAAGTTGATGTCCAATAGTTATATGATTTTATTAATAATAGAGCAAATTAGAAAGCAAGAGATGCTTTTCATAATAAGCAATTGAATAATAAAAGGAAGCTTGAAATGATAAAAAATAATTAATTCAATTTGGTAATTTTCTTAACATATTTATAATATATTATGTTTATAATATTTTATTTAACCTTTGTAAAGGCTTATTTTTCTAAAAAGTTAGCACATGATTTATATCTGTACACTAAAATAGCTGTTTGCGATACAGAATAAATAAAAGAATGGAATTGTGGATATTTTTGTGATTAACATCCTGATATGGATTCTATAAAAGTAATTGAAAGCCAAAAAAATGGTGTTTTGTCTTATGTTGGGATTAACCAGGCTGAAAATAGAATTATAGTTACATTTAGAAGTATATTTAATATATATATATGATTAGGTACTTAAAATTTGCTTAATTTCATTAATGATCTGAAGTTTATGAAATAAGATTATCCTTGTTAAGACTGTAAAGTTCATATGGGATTTTTGGATAGTTACTTAGATATAAAGAATGATTTAATCAAATAAGTGAACGAATTATCGATACTTAATCCAAAAGCATAATTAACAATAACGGGTCATTCTCTTGGAGCTGCTTTAGCAACATTAGCAGCAATTGATCTTACTAATATCGGATTATATATTCATACATTCTACATATTTGGGTATAGAATTATCTTAAAATTAATAAGATCTCCGAGAGTAGGAAATAAAGCTTTTGCTGAATACTTTAGTAAAAAAATAACAACAAAAGATAAAGCAAGAATAACTCATTTTTCTGACTTAGTTCCTCATTTACCACCTCAATCTTTAGATTATATTCATGCTGTTCCAGAATATTGGTTTAATCAAGATTTTAAGGAATATTAAGAGTGCGAACATTAAAATTTTGAAGATGATAAATGCTCGAATTCTATGTGGAGTCATTCAATAAGAGATCACAGAGATTATTTTAATATTAAGTATCGATGCAATGATAGTTTTTATTAAAAGAAAACTAAAGAATAAATTATTCTCTGAATTGTAATTTTGTTTTTATGCTTTTTATTTTATCTTATTTTAATTAAATATAATGGTTAAATAATAATTACATAAATAATTATTTGTAACACTAAATTAGAAGTATCCTTTGAAATCATAGATACTATCAAAATTTATATATATATTAATAGATTTCATGAATCACTTTCAAAATGATCATTATGTAATGTAAAATCACTTACATCATTGTTTGAGACTGATTCATTTTATTATGTGAATTTTTATTATTCTTGATTATTTTCATTTTATTCCTCCAATTTTTTAATATTATCTGTTGATATTGATTTAATCATTATTTATGTTTTAAGTCTTCTATTCATTTTTCTTTTTTCCAAAATATCATCTTAATTATTAAAAGATTCTATTATTTATTTCTCTATCTTCTATTAAACTTTATCATATTCTTAAAGTAGTTCATTCATATTTTTTGATTGATTAATTTCATTATTTTATAATTCTTATTAGATCTTCATTTCATTAACCTAGGCTTTTTTATAAACACTAAATCTCATTTTTCCTTATGATTTTGAACTTTCATCTTTTAAAGTGGTAATTGTTTTAGTATTTAATATTTGAATGGTTTCAGGTCTGCTTATTAAAAATTATATTTTTTCAAGAAAATACTCTCTCATTGCACATTTTTAATTATCAAATATTTAGACAAAATCTGAGTAAATTTCTAACATTTAATTAACATGATCTAAATTATATATTTTCTCATGAAATCTAGCTTCTAGTTATAATAATATTTTTAAAGTATTATTATCTATTATCATTTTAATTATAAAATAATATTATTTTTATTTCTCAATCGACTATTAATTTAAGAAATCATTTAATATTTATCATTCTTTCAGAAAACATAAAATCTATTGAAGTAACTTTAAAAATACTTGGTTGTCTTTTAGACTAATCATAATTTATTTTAATTTAATTTGTATTTAATTCAAATTTATTTATTTTATTTTGAATATCCCCGCTATATAATTTTATCTAAAAAGAATTTTAAATAATTTATAACATAAATATATTTTTAGAAAATTATATAAATGCTAATCGCTTATATTACTTTAGAGTAATTAATTTTAATATAAAACATCCATTTACAATTTGATTTAATTTAATTTACTCTCTAGAATAAAGAGAAAAATTTTCAAATTCAATTTTTATTAATAAAAATTTAGTGAGACTAATAAAGTTATGAAGGATTTTCATTTATATACATTAAATTCTCAACCAAATGCTTCTAAATCAGAATAAGTGATATATAAAAATCCATCTTCTGGATCCTTTTTCTTCTCATATACATCAATCATTTAAATATCTAATAAATCGATTATTTAATTAATACCCTCTGGAAGTAATTGATTACCAACATGAAAAGATAATGATTACTTAGGAGAAATCTATAAGGTGTTTTTTAAGGTGTCTCTAAACTAAATCATACGAAAGCTTTTTGTAACTAAATATCAATTTGATGAAAAAACTCACTTACAATTATTTATTTAATTATGGCATTTTAGATCTAGGATGTTTCTCCAAAATAATTGGTATCATTTCAGGATGCTATGCTAGTTTTTATTTGCATTTTGTCTATCTCTCTTCTAGACTATTCAATTCTTTAAATGATTTAAAATTATTTTGAGTCTAAAACATTATTTCTTCTTTTAATAATTTATATTATATTTGCAATAATACTTTATTATTTTCATTTCTATTAATATAATTAAAAATTGTTATTTCTCCAATAAAATTGATTACAATCATTAATAAAATAGATATAACAGAAATTTATTACAATAATCCTTATATTTTTATGAAAAAATAACAGATTAGTAAGCAGACTATTAACTTAAGCTTGTTTATATAAATAAAATAGAAGATTAAACTAAATTATTTAATGCCTGCAGTTATTTTTACCTCTAAAATTTTAGAAAAAATTATTTTGTTTGAATATATTTTTATTCTGGAAACCAAATAATTCTCATTTCAAAAGAAAAGGTGGTCCATAATATCAGAAAGCCAATTTGAATGATCTGAAGAACTGGAATATTAATAATTATAATTTTCAGACATATTTGTGGAGTGAGAGCAATCTTTTTTTTCAAAATATTTATTAGCTGGTTCACTTTACTCTTTTTATTGAGACTAATATACATAATATATATATTGAACCTTAACTTATTTCTGATTTTGACCAAAGATATTTTACTTTATCTCTTCTTGAATAAGTTCTTCACCTGCTTATCTTAGAACATTTGTTATTATTTTTTTTGGTTTTTTTTCTCCAGATAAATTATAGGCTAGATTCTGCACTAAAAATTAGGCCAAATCATCTTAGTCACTATCATTATCATCATCCATTTGTGCGTTTTACTTTATTACTCTATTACTTTATTGATTTTTCTTTTACATTTTAATAATTAATTCTATTTAATAAATCTTCTATTAAATTCATAAAAAACTTTTATAAATATTTAATATGTATGACTATTAATCTAAAAATATAGAGTTTAGAAAAATTAATATTATAGTATTTTGAAAGAATGCAACTAGTTTATTGATAATTAGATAAAGTAATTTGATAGCTCTCTAATCAATCATTTAAGATAAACAATCTTTAAAAGTTATGATTCATTTAGTTTAATAAATGTTAATATTAGTAATTTAATTAAACTAAATATTTTAGTAACAATGAAAGAAGAAATACCTCCTTATATTTTTGTTGAAAGTGAGAAATTGGAACGGTGTAGATCTTTGTCTTGTGATTAATAACCTATCATATATGAAAAAAATCATAAAGTTGAAAAAGTTTGTGATGAATACTTAATATAAAGATTGGAAAGGTTATCAATAAAAAATGATAAAATTGATGATGACGAAAATGATTGTTTTAAATTTAGTGTTGCAAAGTCTTTACTATTAAATACTCAAACTAGATATTTCCAAGGAGATCTATTTAGTTTTTGCTATCTTTGCAAAAAAGTAGGACATGTATCAAGATAATGCACATCATAAAATCAAGAATATTGTATATATTGCTTAAAAGATGATCATTATTCACATTATTGTAAGCAAGTGGCTTGCTTTAAATGTCATTTAAAAGGACATAGAAAAAGAGAATGTAAAACCAAAATACAAATAAATTATCGACCTTTAATATCATAAATAAAAAACTAGGATTACATTCAATGTTTAAATTGTTTATAAACAGGACATATTAATTGCGAATTAGACTTGGAGATTGATTCAGTCTATTGATTACTTTAATAAACTATAAGAATTATTATTTAACTTTATTAGAATATATATATATATGAACAATTTTCATGAATTTATTTCTTCAATTACATTGATAGATTTTAGATAATTTATTTGTTCTATACTCAATTAATATCTCTAACCATTTTAATCTAAGACATAAGAACCATTAGATATTAGATATCCATTACCATCTAATTCATATTATTGAATCTACTAATAATCACTCCTTGAATCATCAAGAGTCTTCTCTGAAATAGCTGACATTTAACATTTATCTTATAAATCATTTAAATTATTTACATTTGTTATTAATGTATTATTTTTATGGACTATTAGTATTAATTGAAGTAAGTTCTGGTTGAATATCAACAACCATTTATTCGACTATATTAATATTGTTGGGAGCTACTGTTTAACTTAAATAAGATGAGACTTCTTCATTAAACTATTAAAATCTCTTCAAATCTTAATTAATACAATTTGTTTATTGTTTAGATGTTGGAGATTTTTATATTTATCTTATAGAATCTGTAATTGTATCTAATTGAGTCTAAATTTTAAGTTCTGTTTTATTCATAGTTTCAACAATATTCTTTTTTAGTTTATCTATCATAGATTGAGTATGTAGTTATGATTTCTATTCTTAATTAATGATTAATAATTAAATCTCTCCCATCTTCAATTCTAACTATTTAATTTTATCTTTTAGTTAAACATCATTATTTAATTATCCGATTCCAGAATCGTACAATGATTTCACACTTTATTCATTACTATTCATTCGATCATTTAATGATTTTATTTAAATTTGAAATTGTTCGTTTAAAGTATTTTATTCATATTGCAACTAAATTACTTGTAATTTCAATTTATCAAAGAGTGATTCATAAGGTTTCTAGGAATCAAAACTATCTTATGTTTTAGCTGATGGTAAATTCTTGTTTAATATATTTTTTTTGTAATTACATTAACAAATCTTATTTAACTGCATGAGTTGTGTTTGATAGGTGCTTTATTTTCTTTACCAACTGATTATTAACGAATATCTGATGGATAATAAGTCGGAACGATTGGTTTCATTGTTCTTGTATAATTAATTGGACCAGAATTCATTTTATAATATAATTAACGAATAGTTGATTTTTCCAATAATAGTATTTAAATTACAATATAGAACTTCCATTTTTTATAAATTCTACGGTCTTTTATTATAATATTATGAAAGGCATAGCTTTAAAAATCTCTTGTCTTGTAATTAGTAGAAAAAAAAGAAATCAGAATTTATAATAAATAAATAATGAATTAAATTTAGAATAGGTTGCGAAAAAGAACATATCTGCATGATGTTCATTTTCAATATAATGATCGAAGTAATAATGCTTAAAGATAATCTGCTTCTATTCATAATTCTATGTAATTGTAGTTGAAATTTTTTGTAGAGATTTTTATAGATAAACTCATGCTACAACATTTCATATGTCAAATTAAAGGGAGAAATCACTTTCAGTTTAATCTCAGGAATCAGAAGGAGACTTATAACATACACATAGAAGAGCAACTACTAATAATATTGATCCTCAAAAAAATTACAAGGCGCTCTAATAAATTTCGTATATAACTCAAATTATGATGCCAGATTATGAGAAAAATATAAATACAATTTCAGTAATTGAGTATTATTGATATAATTTATTCTCAGAAGTAAAGCCTATCAAATATAACTTGCAAATCAAAATGAATAAAAATAACAGCAATTTCTCAATGAAGGTGAAATTTTGATTGATTATAAATCTGAGAATGTAAAATTTAGAATTTATTATAATAGCATCCAATCGAACTCAAGTAGGATTTTATTAATGTTTAAAAGTTAAGATAATTAGAATTTTATTATTATAAAATTAGATGTTAAGGGGAATCTGTTCCTTTAACTTTTACAATGTCCTAATCTGAATAAACTAAATTTAAGATATTTTTATCAACAACTAATCCATTTCCATCTAAATTTTCATGCGAATAAATCTTCTAAGTTAAATCTTGGAAATACAAAAGCAAAGACTTTAAATATTTTCGATAAAATTTTATCTTTATTTCTTTAGTTTGTGATTTAGACACAACCATCAAGATTCAGTTTGCTTTCGGATCAATCTTAGGAAATCAAACTATTTCCAAAAGTCCCATCACTAAATAACCAATTAAATAAAATCTAATCTTTTGTGATTTAACTGCATCTCAGATTATCAAAAAAAGGAGAAGATAAATGCTTTAACTATCAAAAGGAAGAAATTTGATTTAAGAAAATATCCTTAATGTTACTATCTAGAATGATGAATGTTATAAATCTTAAAAATAATTATACAAAACAATACAATAGAAGAAGTTTCATGATGTATTGAATAAGAAAAAGCAATTAGAAATCAATACTTAAGGTTAAAAGCAAATCAATTATTTTTCTAAAGAAATCGCTCATTTAATAAAGAGGTTAAAACAATAAAAGGATTAAGATCAAAATCGCTCATTAAAATTAGAGATCCAATTTGAAATGCTAAGATTAATATCATATTTATAATTGATTAGTGTAATTCATGAAAAGCTAAAACACTAACATAAAATTATACTCCATGTATAAATTATTCAAATCAAAATGAAAACTATTTATTATAGAGCCAAAAGAAATATGTGTAAAATGAAAGGAAATAATTTATTCGGAAGAGTCCATTTAGATGTTAAATTGTAAATTATTAATTCTTAATTTTAAGTTGTTTATATATATTTGCTAATCAAATAAAAAAGAAAGTTAGAATCTAAAATATTAATAAAATCTAACCTATTTTAAATTAAAGATCTCTATTATGGAATTTTAAAGAAAAAATTCATCATACTAGTAGATAACTTCAACTTATTAAAGATTCTATTTATAGTTTTGTAATTAGATATAGGGTTTATAAACAATTTCTAAGGTAAATTTTTGAAAAATATTTTGATTCGAATTGTTAAAAATTCGTAATAAACAAAGATTTAAAAATTTAATAATAGTTTGAACTTTGGCATCTAAATTCTAAATATTTAATGTATTTTTAATATCTAAGTAAAAATTTTGCCAATATATATGGAAAATAAAAATTGACTGCTTTTTATTCTCTTTTAAGAAAACAAAATTAAATCAAAAAAAAATAATTAAAAGGATCTCAACTGTCATCTGCAATTAAAAAATAAGAAATCAATTAAATTATTAATTTATTTAGAGTTCCTTTGTAAAATGATTTCCAATCAATTATACCAATCTTATATGAATAGACTAAAGCCGATGCATCGTAATATTGTAAAGATTAAATAAGAAGACCATATAATAAAATATAATTATGACTTTGAAATTTATCTAAGTTGCTATAAAAAATATTATATTATAAGAAAAAAAATCAAATTATTTGTGTTATCAATTTCGCTGTAGCCTTTAATGTATACCTCCTTGGAGATAATAGTAATAATGATGCTTAGCAAGTATCAATGGATTATTTCTATATTCTCATCAACATTCTACCTAACAAGACTTTTATTATGAGTCCTATAAATCCTATACTTAATATAAAGATGATTAAAGTTTGCTAATATTTAGATATTTAAACTTCAAATTACTACTATGCCATATCAACAATTGAAGAATAAGCAGTTATTATGAGATCAGTTCCATAATCTAAATAAGCAATATGTTCAGGGGTTTCTACAAAATTAATAAAATCAGCTTAAGTATTATTGATTAAATTCCCTTAATAAAATTATGGATATTGCTGAATAATCTTATAAACTTAAACAACTAAAGATTTAAGTCCCTATTAATAATATGCTAATATTTATTAATTATAAATTCCAACTAAAGTTGATTAACAATCTAGGGCATTTTAAACATCACAAATTGTTTATTCATTCATATATTCTATTTAATTTCTTATGTTTTCATCTGTTAAAGACCCTATTATACTATTATCAAATTGAAGAATAAAATCTTGTTCAGTTCCTTGGAGTACTGACGAGTAATTCTTAAATTCTGATTAGGATAGAACATTATAATATAGGGATGAATTGGATAATGTTTTATAAGCGACCATATCAGCATTATTCAGAACATTAATAAATGATGACTATTAAGTCTAATATTTAAAGAGTAATTCTAATCCCGATAATAGTTAATCAGTTAAAATAAATATAATTAGAAATATCACCAAGAAATATGACATTATTACTACTAAATCAATCATTAATAAGATTATGTATCTTATTTATTGGATATTAGATGATTTTAATTTTTTTATTAATTTATTTTTTTCTTGTTTCGCTCTATTTTAATTATCTATATAATTAATCGAAGAATTTTCAGAATAAACTCCATTCAAAACAAATTTCTCTACATCAAATATTTTGCCTTCGACAATGAAATCTAACATCATCCAATCGTAAACTGACTTTTTGAGAGTGGCTGCAAGAGTTTCAAAGGATTCTTATTCTTATGCAAATTGCAATTAATTAATATCTAATAGAGCCATATATAATTTCTTTTTATATTTTCCTAAAGTTGAAATCATTGGAATCTATGAAAATTGTAAAACTAATACTAATAAGAAAATGATAACCATGAATATTATTAGTAACTATTAATAGTATCTTTCTTTATCAATTTTTGTATCAAAACAGGAATCAAAGGCTAATTAAGGTAGTTTACCTATTTCTTTTAAATTGGCTACACTCGATTAAATAAGTTAAGTTTGTAATTCATACTCAGAAGTGAATTTATTTTCAATAACTTTATAGAATTGAGCTAATGATTTTTAAATTGTCTCAGTTATTGATAATGAAATTTTTGTGCTGTTGTCAATATCATAATATATTGAGAGAGTAATGTCTATTTCATTTATACGATTTTTTTCTATATTACTAAAATTAATTAATGAATCAACTTCTTAATATATTTGTTAATCATAAAATACATGCAACTAATCAAAATTTGTAATATTAAAGTCATATGAATATTAAATTCTAAATAGTCCATGAGTGATAAGCGAGTAGGTTTTTTAAAATTTAAGCAATATTTATATTAAACTCATACAATCTCCGTAATCATATTAATTCCAAACTGCTATAGAAACTAGCAAAATATAAGCAATCACTAAAAGAATAGTAGCAAAAAGTATATAATTTTAGAATTTATATGAATTAGGATACTAAAATTCGATAATCTTTTAGTTAATAGCTTTGTAATTCTCATCAAAATTCTTAAGTTGTATCAAATATAAGTCTTCATTTTCAATTTTCTCTCTCTCTTTATCTTGATTACTCTAAATAACTTTTTGTTCTAATTCATTGTAAAATTTTTATTATTTATTTTTTTAGGATAATTTAAATATAACTTTACTTGCAGCTTCTTTTTCAGATACTTTAAGGAGATCAAATTAATGCTGCCTTAAATGTGATTCAAATTGATTTTCAGTTCCATTACTTTTAGCACTTGATATGCCATAATCAATCAATTAAAGACTCTTCCTATTAGTCTATAATAACTTATTTTATTCATCTTTGGCAGATGTAATAATACATTAATCAGTTAGTATATTTTATTCACTTAAACAATATTCATCCTATTTTGATGGATGACTCAAAAATTAATAAAGAGATATTTAATCATCCTATTCTACTTTTTCACTAAAATTTCCTTAAAGACTCATAGTATCTTCCGATATAACCTCAATTTAAGATTAAACTTAAGATTATTTAATATTAGTAGATCCCCTATTTAAATTACCACTTTTCTCCTATTTCATCTAAGCTTGCATTTATTTTAATGTATCTCTTAATTATTTTCGATACCCTTTTTCCATACTTGCTAATTACTATTCATTAACATTCAATTCAATAACAAACATTTAAACTTTATTTTCTATTTCATTCTTTTTATACCTAAATTCTTCATAATTAATAGAGTATATAACAGGAATAGGATTAAAATCTTAAGTTGTGATTCTTTAAATATAATTCTGGAATTTATCGTAATACATTTATTCAGCTCTAGTTTTTAACTGTCCTTCACTTTCAGAAGATGAATCTGCCTTCTCTGAATGTTGAATAGTGGTTGTCATTTAATTAAGATTAGAAACCCTCATATCTTATCTAGAAAAGTTACCAAGAACCATTTATTAATGTTTTCTAAGGAATTCTTCAAAAAAAAAAGAGCACAATTTCTCATTAAATACAGTTACCTATTATTTAGCATTCAGAGATTCTGCTTCAATGTATTAAGATCTTTTTCCGCTTAATGAAAAGTTTGAAGTCTAAATTTTTTCATCTTCGTTTATTTTGCCTAATACTTTGTTATATTATTGAACAAACAAATTTATATCTTCAGGAACAAACATATAAGTTTCCTTATTTGAAACAACTGTATTGCTACTTTCAAGATCAATTTAATTTGGGTACTTTCCTTTAG
This sequence comes from Paramecium sexaurelia, assembly GCA_000733375.1. NCBI lineage: Eukaryota > Ciliophora > Oligohymenophorea > Peniculida > Parameciidae > Paramecium > Paramecium sexaurelia. Next base: position 464,280 of record JPFM01000041.1, read on the forward strand.
GAGGTATTTAACCATTCATCAAAAATTCTATCCCTGTTTACTCAATCTCTGCTGTTATAAAGGGAAACAACATCCATATTAACACTTTTAAATAAAAATCTTCTATTGTTAAAGGTTGGTTTGACCATTTAATCTCATAGACATCAAAACTAATAGTTATTATGTTTATAAATACACTTCAGAATCTGAATCTGCAGATGATTCATCATTCTCAAAAGATTTCTATTTTACTTCATCTTATTTATTAGTATCTTTGAGCTTTCTTTACATCCTATCTATCATCTTATATAATCCCTAAGTAATTCCCATCAAATTTCCATAAATATCAAATAAAACATGTTATTATCCCTTAAATATCATATTTCTAAATCTTTTAGATTCATCTTTTGGATCTATTTCATCCTATTCTAATCTCTTTAAACATCCGATCATAGAAAAATCTGCTTCCAAATCGGGACTGAAATTGTGAGCCAAATACACTTAACATCTTATTAAGGTTTAATCACATAATTTTGCAAAAGTTTAAAAGTATTTTCCAATTCTTTAAGTTGATCCTCTTCTAATATAGTTTTGCATCATTTCATCATGAACACCCAAAAGCCAATTTGGCATAAGTGGATTAATATTACCTTTAGTATAATCAATAAATGAGGCCATGTCTTGGAAACCAAAAAATCTAGGAATCAAAGGAGAAATCACCTTATTTCTTACTTTTCCAATATTTGGACCAAATGCTATACACACTTTAACCGATATTGCATCACCTTTAAAAAAGTTAATGTTTGTTATTTCAAATGTACTCATACTTCTTTCATATGCCAATATCTCCTTGCAATCTTATGATGTAAATCAATAAATACCTTTTTCCATTTCATAATAAGCTCTTGCATTATTATATAAAATCAATTGAATTAAAGCATCAAATTTTAAAAATTGAACATTATAAGTTCTTCCATTTACAAAAAATATTTATCTATATTTATTATACTCTTTTGTTATTTGTTATTACAATATTTAAAGTTGCTATAATTGCTTTTCAATTTCTATAAATGTAGCTATCTTCCCTTCTTAAATCTACTTCCAAAATCCTGATTTAAATTGGCAAACCTAAATATCTAGCAATTCTTATTATTACTTAGATTAATAAAGGTAACATGTTTTATTTAACTTATTCCATTTAATAAAGGTTTTATACTATACTCCTCTCACTTTTACTCACTTACAACTTTACATTTGATATTCTACTTCTGGATTCAGAATTTATGTTATAATCTTCATCCTTTTACATTTGAGCTTATATTATAAATTATAGAAATAAGCACATTTAAATGAAATAAAATGAATATTCTCTTTATTTTTAAAAAAGAACTTTCAGTTCCTGATAAGTCTTAGGTCCATTCCTTTTAAATTTATTGATGAAAGTTAAGAATTTCAAGGAGAGTACTTCAAAATCTCCTATCCTTTTTAAGACTGTGATTTTATGTTTGTCAAAACTTCTTTTAAACAAGCATGATATAAAAATTACAGTTTGGTCAAGTTTAATTATTTTGTCGAATCCAATTTTCTTACATTAACATTTATTTTATCTGCAATGAGTATGATGCATGCTAAACTTAGTTATGTATTCTATTTCTTTCTATTTACTTTTTTGCGCTTCACCATTTAATTCAAACATATTCTCAATATATAGTAATTCAAAATATTGATTCTGTTTGGATATTGTTTGATAAACATTTTATCTTTTCATCTCTACTAAAGCACTTGTTAAATGTTAGGAAACAGGTAACAGAATTAAAAAGACAACAATACATGAATATGAATCTAACTAGAATGCTTTCTATATTGTGGTTATTACATAAACAATTGTAAATATTGTTAATCCTTAATTATAAAGTTTAGCATAAGATGAAAATCTATTATTATTAGAATTATATAGATTACCCAAAAGGATATTGGATGAGTGCTTCACCAATCAACATACAAATGAACAATCCAAATATAATTTTTGAAAGTAATACAAAAATAAATTAAGTCCTAATTGACAGAAAGACTAACGGAATCAAAAGCAATTAGGCTATTATGTTATTGTAATTAAAGTATTTTCTTAAACTTTATTAAAAGAATTCATAATTTATGAAATAGATATTTGATAGAAGTAAGCTAAACATGGAGATCATTAAATTAAAAATTGACAACAACAAAAGAAATGGATCAATTGCATTTAATAGGTTCCAACAAATATAGTAGAGTTGAGATACATAAAATAGCCAAGTAAAGTTTAGAAAATAGTTATTTATTAATATGGTAGTTAACTAAAAATAGGTTGATAATTGAATACGTCCAAAATACTCTTAGAGATACTTTCTACACTATTATGGCTTTTCATTATAAAACGATAGGTAATAATAATATAAGGAAAACAATTGAGCATCGTTATAGCTATACCTATTAAAGTGTTAATCGCATGATTATTCATAAAGTATGGAGAGATCAAGCATATTTTAGTGAATGATTTTATCAGGCTAAAAACTTACTCATTTGAATCATCGATTAAAAATGATGACAATTACAGAAAATATACTGCAATTTGGAATTTCGCATATCTGAAATTATTTATAGTAGGAGACAAGTTGGTTTGCATGATCAAGCCTTGATATTGTTTAAAGTATTCCCATTTCATATTTGGAAATATAAATAATATAAAATTATAACATACACTAAAACATTTCATTCAAAAATAACTTTAATAAAGTCAGACTTGCTTTGAGTATAAAAAATAAAATAGATTATTTGAATGAGGGTTAGATACCATTCGTTTAAAATAATTTACATATATATTAACTTCTGTCTATTCTTGGAATTTAAAATCACTTTCTCCCATTCATTGTTTAATTTACAAAGTAGCTAATTAGATATTTGAAATAAAGAAAATCAAATATTTATAAATCTGGTTAATTAAATGCAAATAAGATGAAATTTACATCGCTGCATTTATTTATTTTAAATAAAAATTAATCAGTAAACATTTCTATATAAACAACATTGATATATGATATCTAAATTTCTGATATATTCATAATAACAATTAATTAAGTTAATAGTAGTTAAATATATGAATAAATTTGGATATTTAAGATTAATAATCAAATTATTGCAATTTTAGAATAATATATTTTATTTACTATACATATATTTAGATAAAATGATAATGATCAAAATATGGATTGATTATCATATTTTTCTTTATGAAAAGTTTCAAAATATCCATATATAATTGTAACAGCTAACAAAATTCCAGTTCCTATGATAAATATAATAAATATTACCTGATCCAATAGCTCCTAATATATCAGCAACAATTGTCAATAATCCAATACAAACTCCACCACAAAATGCTGCAACAGGAATATAACCGGATAAATATTTGACCATAGATTCTTCTCTCAAACCTTTAATTTTAATCTAGATTTATAGGTAATTAATACTTATTCATCTTTGAATTTTCTGGCAACATCTTTTGCACTTTCCCCTGAAATTTGAATCCAAAATTTGGCAAAAAATCCGCACATAAATACAACAAATAACACGTAGACAATTGCATGAATAGGATCATTGATTATATCTTTAACATCTCTTAAAGGTGACATATAGTAAGCTAAACCTCCAATAGGCACAGATTAACCTCCAAATTCTGCTTCTTACCATGTTCCTAATAATTTAACAAAGAAATTAGTTTTGAATCTTCTATATAGTAATTAGGATAAGAAATAAACATTCTAAACAAGAGTACTTTGAATAATCATAGGAATGTTTGAAGTGTAAAATAATTTAATTCCATGTGATGAAACCAATCCTCTAATTTTTTAACTTGCTAATGGAACTTCAACTCTGAAACCTTGCAAATAAATGACCAATGATATCACAAACAAAGTAGCTAATAAATTATTAAGATTTGGAGCTGATTCTCTGAAGAATGCATAGTAAAATGCTTACACTACAAATTATTAGTTTTATATTACATTTATTTGATTTTGTGAAGATCAAATGAAAGAAATTAATTATAGCACCTTCAAATTGTGTTCCAGCTTCAGTTGATAATGTAATTGGTGAGAATGATTTCCATAAAATGTTTTCACTTACATTTGTTGCAATAAACAATGAAATACCTGATCCTAAACCTAAAAGATTTAAATTTTTATATTGTACCATATCCTTTTTGAAGCATTTCATCTAACATTGTTACAACAACTCCAGCAAATGTTAATTATAATAATATAAGAATAGCATTGCCTGCTCCAATTTGATTAATATCACCATAAGCACCAGACCAGATGTAAGCCATTCCTTCAGCAATTGCCATAATAAAGGACAACACTAAAATTAAGTTTAGCATTACATTTTTATGCTGCATTGAATAGTACTTTGTCTTCTCTTACAGAATGATTAACTTCTATAAATCCTACTCCACTTAGAAATTGTAAAATCATTCCAGATGTTACAATAGGTGATATACCCAATTCCATTAAAGTACCTTTATTAGATGCCAAGATTACTCTCATCCAATAGAAAGGATCAGATCCTAATCCATATTGACTTAAAATATACCTGAGGTTCTATATACACCATATAATGGGATTTGGCAGCAAATCAAATAGATAAAGAGAGTAATTCCTGTAATGAGCACTTTGACCTTTAAGGGTTGAGGGAATCTTGGCTCTTACACTTCTGGAATAATAGAAAGTGCCGGTCTTAATAAATGAAGAAGTCTCATAAATAAAAATTAAAAATTAACACGTATACTACTCAACAATTATCTCTTTAACATATAATTCATTATAAATCTTTTCTTAATGGTCTATTAAGATTTAATTGACTTCTTAATTGTGCCTATATTGAAAATAGATGTTTAAGTTCTTCCTCCACTATGAGTGTATTGATTTTCTCACTTTTACTCAAATCAATTACTTTCAAATTGATTTTTTATTTAATATCTAACATTTAAATCCATAAGTCTTATTAGGTTTATCCCAAATATTATATAATTTCAGAGATAGTTTTCTTCAATTCATTATTTTACTCATTAATATATTCAATTTGTTTCTTATGGTATTTTATTATTTCATTCCTTTCTCTTAAAATATTTTCACAAAATTCTTGCCACTTTTTATTTATCTACTTTCCTTAATACTTTAAATTAGCTAATTAGATTAATAAATATACCAATCTTTGATAATAATTCTTCTCTGTCAGCATTACTATAATTATTATTACTCTTATGAAAATTACTTGCACTATTGCTCATTTTACTCTATTTCAGAGTATCACTAAAAACACTTTTTGGAGTTGTTATTCTGAAAGGATTGAAAGTTAAGTCTTGTATTTTACTTTATAAATCATAAATTATTTATATATTATCCTAAATGTGACTCTAGTACTTTTCCTCTTGATTTTTTTTTGAAACATATTAGTTGATTAACTAAACCATCAAATCAACATTTTACATATTCTACTAAAAACTATACAATCATCTTTTTATTACTTTTATCCATATCATTTATCAACTCTAATAGATTCTCTTTATACACAAAATTCATTAATTATTCGTAAAGTTCGTCCTAATTGCTTTATATATAATTAATATCTTTTCTTTAATCCATCACCAACTATAACTGACATGTCAATGTTTCGATTTCTTAAACATATTATAATTAATCCTCCTTTAATTACATCTCTTCCTTTTGGTAATTTTATTGCAAATTCTCATATTCGTTTATTTGCCTTTCTAATTCTAATATTTATTTCTATTATTAATCAACTGTCTCTAATTAAATCATTTTATACATCTATCAATTAAGCTTTATCATGATATAATTGTTAACACATTTCAAACATCTTCTAATATGATTTCAATTTATCTTCATCAAAATTTTATAATCTTTGTTAACTCATTTCCTCTGCATTTTATTATTAATTATCAATTTTTATTGGGTCCGATTTCTTTATAGCCACTGGCATTTCATCAATTGACTAATGAGTACTTTTAGGTCCCACTTCAAATACAAAATTTGCTCTTATGTCTTTATACGCTTTACTCATATATAAATAAATTATATTTTAATTATATTTTAATTATATTTATAAACCTATTTACATTCATCATAATTGTTAAAGCATAAATAGAGATTTAGATATAAATATCAAACAATATTTTTTGATAAATAATTGTAATATTACAACAGAAGTAAATAATTAAGATACTCTTACATATGAGACATCAATGTTTTAAAAATAAGTTTATTTAAAATTTTAATGAGAAAATAAATTAATTTTAAATTTACTAGAAAAAAAAAGTAAATAGTTTCATTACTATCGTCTAAGTTTTGAATGAACTGATACTGATTATTTATGATATCGTGTAAGGCTTTTTTCTTAAGAAAACGAAGAGTTGTTTTAAGTATAACTTTGATTTAAATTTTAGACTTAATTTTGAGCAGTCTATAATTATGAATTATTATTAAATTTTTTTTTTATATCTTTATTTTCTAATAGCAATTTCTTCATTTAAAATTAACTATCCTTAAATTTAAATTACTAATTAGACAACTTTTGTTGCAATTTTATTTCTTATTAAATTAGTTCGCTATCAATTTCTTCAGTTCTTACTAATTTATTTTGTAGTATTAGCATTTCTTAAATCATCTCTTAACATTCAAATGAAAATAAAGGTTTCACTATTTCAAACTATAATAACTTATATTTTTACTGTTTTCAACAAAGCAATATAATCTAAATTCTTGAGTTTTTAATCTTAGATTGAGAGTTAACTAGAAGCTATACTTTTTTTATTTGACAATTGATTCTTACTATTATTAAGTTGCTATTGTAATATTATCACTTATTCTTTTAATTGAACATTCTCTCTTTCAATTTCTATTTGTAATTCAAGTTAATTGGACAATTTTTTATCATACTTTGAATATTAACTTTATAAATCTTAAATCTCTTTATTCTTTTATTCTTCTAAACATTTAACATGAATCAGTTCTTGTTTAAGCATCTTTCTTTATTTGTCTAGTAATTTTAACTCGTTTTAATATTATTGTAATTAATTGGTTTAGATCGAAATTTATGATGTTAATTATTAATTTATTTATTAAGAATCTGTAACTTAATGTTACAAATCAAAGATAATTTAAGATTTTTCATGATCTTATTATTATTATTTTTATTCAGTATATGATTGGTTTAGTATCAATTCATCTAAATGATGAAGATTTTTCAAAATATCTTAATCATATTTATTTGTCATTTAATTTACCTTCAATGTAACTTGAAATATATAAATATAATACTTTGTTAAATGAACTGTTCTGATATTGATAATTATTCTTAAAGTTAATCTCTATATAAACATTACTCATGATATTCTGCTTTAATCTAATTTTATTTAATCTCATTTTCTTCACATTAATATTTATATTTTTATTCGAGATCTTCTAGTTAATATTTTAGTATTTCAATCTATTTGTAATTTTCTTCTAAAACATTTTATTTTTCAGTATTTTCTTATTCAAGCTTCTTAATCTTATTATTAAGAAAATCTATCTCTTATACTTTTAAAGCTAAATTTAATTCTTAATTTTATTCATCTTTTAATTAACTTTTATAAAAGGTTTATCTTAAACTATCTAATTCTTTGATTAATTCTTCTTTTTCGCCTTCCTCTGTTTTGAAATTTATATGAATTTGATTTAATCTCTTCTCAAGCTATTACATTTCATGTTTAAATTTTTGATTTTTGATTTCAATTTATTAGAGTTAAGATTTTAAATGAAGATTATCTGATTCCAATTTCTTAATTTATGCATCTTTAAATATTAGAGTATCCTCATCTTTAGTAGTACTGGATATTTAGTCTAATTAATCCATTAAATATTATTTATCAACTTTTAGTTCCATTAGCTCTTTTGCATAACAATTGATTTAGTGATTTAAATTATCCACCAATTGTTATAAATTTTCAATCTAAGTTACATTTTAATTCTATATTGATAACTCTTGATAAAGTTAAGAAATTAATGCAAATAAATCGATTTTTTATTCTCTAGACATATTCAAAACTTAATCTAAAACTTATTCGAATCCCTCCATTTGCAACTTATTTTCAATAGAATTACGCAAAATCTAAATGAATTAGTTTTATCCCTCAATTATTGACTTTTATTCATCCAGTTGTTTGATGTATTCTAATTATTGACCAAATAATTTATTCTCATGAAAACTATTATGATCGGAATTCTTGTTGCAATTTTTCATACTAGATCTAAGCTAAGCAGGAAAGTTATTTGTTGTTTCATTTAGTATAGTTGGCTTGAATGTTTAATAGTTCATAGCAGAAATTGATTTTATAATAATAATTCAAAATAAAGACATTGTTTATGAATTTGAGATTATTTAATACAATATTTGAACCCTCATATATATGAAATTAAGTTTTATTTATTCAAGTATCTTTAGATTATAAGAATGATAATTTAAAATAAAAATATTTTTGTAAACCCTTACAAAGGATAACATGTATAAATGAAGATTGAAACTATAATAATCAAAATATTGAATAGAATTATAATTACTATCTAATTATTTTATTTAATAGACATCTTATAAAATATTCAAAAATAAATTTTTTTCAATTTAAACTATTTAAATTCTTTAAAAATATTCCATACTTCAAGTATTAATTAATAATAAACTTCATTGAATAGACTTGGATCTTTATAAAATGAATTTTTGATATTAAATTCAATGTTATAAATATTTATTAACAATTTAGATTTAATAAATACATTCTCTAAAATAAAGGATTACTCTTAATTTATACATTCATTATTTAAAAGATGATCAAATTATACATATAACTTAATATTAAATTGTAAAAGATTGTTCTTAACATAATCCAGATTATTCTTAAGTTTAGGAAATATTTTAGTTTAAATATATAAATTTCTTTAGTTTTAAGATTCTAAAAGATAATTTAAATCATTTGAAGCTAATTTTGTAATGAATAATAAGAGTTCCATTTTAAGACTTTTTAAAAACATTTAGTAATGTCAATCAGTAATCAAATATTCACATATATTTTAATACTAATTTAATTATTTCAATTTTTGTATTGTGATAGAAAGTAATCTGCTGAGTCAAACACTTTCTTTTATTTTTTTGTCAAAGGAGTTTTAAACTACAAATTTACAGCTGCATATTTAGCCAACAATAATTCTTCTTACTTTTACTCTATTGTCAAAACCTTCTTCTATTATTGTTACATGAAATAATCAGCACTATCGAAGACTGTCTACATTATTTTATATGAAATTCGTACTCTCTTCTTGTAATTAATTTTTTGCTTGTCTGCTAAATTTGACACTTATGGACTTCTCTATTCTAAATTAGCGGATTGCTAGGTAATCAAAGCTATCATTTGTTCCTCCAACTCTCGTTATTCTACCATTAATAAATCATTTAAATGTTCTTCACTTCCAATGTAGCATAATCTCTACTATATTATTATATTCGTACAGGATTGTAGGCTTAATTAAATGCTAATTAAGGTCCAAGGCTTTCTAACCTAAATCTAGATGGTTTAAATTATTGATCAATCATGTTCATTATTAAATTAAATTATTTTTATCATATTTAATCAAAGTAACTTATAATAGCAATTAAAATAGTGTTATCATTTACTTTTTAGAATTTAAAGTTATTTTAAAATTATAGAATAATCAATTTAAATGTAAATTTATTTAAAAATTATCCAATAAAGTGGAACTAATATATTCAGACTAATTTCATCGACTAAATAATATAGGTTAGCTTTTAAAATTATTATTTAATTATTGTATCATACTTAATAGATAATTTATAGTTGACAATAAAAATTATCAATTATTATAACAAAACAAAATAAACATTACTTTTAAATTATATTATGATCTCTACTAAATTAATTATAAATTTATAATAAGAATTATAATAGAAAAATTTATTGAGAATAATAATTGTAATTTTAGATTTAAGTTTGTAAACTTTATTTAACATTTAGTGCATTCCTAATTTATGATATTAGAAAAAGCAATAATGAATTCGTTTATAATAAAATTTAAAATTCAAAAATTTAGAAAATGTTTTAACAAAAATCAATGAAATTCACTCCTCACAATTCAATTGTAGGAAATGAAAATGTTAACTCATTAAACAAATCTAAAGCTAGTAAGAATATGTGTTGCATGAATCATCCATAAAAATCTGCTAAATATTGTATGGCAAAGGATCTCTCTGTGTCATTATGCTCAAAATGTGCTATAAATATGGCAGGAAAAGGATTTGTTGTCGAGGAAATAAATGGATTTGAGGAACGACAAAGAAGAGATGTAATTGATAAGTTTCTTAATTTGGTTAATAGAAACCTTAGTTAATATGATAAAGCCTTGTCTGGTTTATTAACCAAAAAATAAGACATAACTAAATATTTTGAATAATAGGTCGACAAAGTAATTAGGTTTCATTAATTGGTCACTTAATAGCTTTCTGAAGAGAAAGACAAATTAATTTAACAATTAACATAAAATTTTAAATAGACTTCTTTAACTTATGAGGATGTAATAAAACAACTCTAAAATTCAAAGCAAGAGAGTATAGGAATGAAAAATGATGTTCAATAGAATTTAGATCGTATTGTTAAATAAATTGCATAAGAACCATTTAATGAAATAATGAATTGCTATCATAAAACAATAGAGAAATATATATCTGATATTGAAGATCTATAGAGGAAACCTATTGAAGTAATTAAAATAACTTTAAATGAACCATATCAAATTAATTAATATGTCACAGTAGGTTTACAAAAAACATCCCTAATAAAAAAAAATTTATCAGATATAGGATTGAGAACTATAACCAATGAAGATGTCTTTGAAAGTATAGCAAAAAGAGATTCCATCAATAATTAAAAAACCTCAAAAACTTTATCATCTCTCTCCAGAACACCGAAAACTGAAAGTTCTCCATTTAAATAAGTTCCTATCACAAACATTGACCTTTATCAAACTCCAGAATAACAACAAATAAGAAATTTGAAAAGTTCAACTAGTTTATAATAAGCAAAAATGTAGTTCGCTTAAGTTTAAGAGAATATTGAATAGAATTATGAAGAAGGTCATTCATAAATGATTGAAAGAGATGATGTTGAAAATTCATATTAAATGATGATTGCAGAGTCAGTTTCTGATAGTGAAGATTTTATAGATCAATTAAATTTAATATAATCGCTTACGGTAGGTTAAAATGGACACTTAAACACACTTAAAATGTATAGCTCCCCTTAATTCAAGAATCGATGATTTTTATATATGTTATATGATAGACTAATTAACGTTTTTATCTTCATTTAAAAGAACCCTATTTATTATGTAGTTTAAATTTTATTTTAATGAATAATTAAGAGTGTTTTTCCTTATATTTTGCAATAAAAAATGATATACAATTTATATAGTTATAATTTAAATAAATAAATGCTCTTAAAAACAAGACATAGATCATCGCTTTAAACTTCTCATGACTCTTTTTTATCAGAATTAGAAGTTGATAGAATTATTAGCTCTTGCAATGTTACCTTAGCAAAAGTGACTTCAGAACATGATGAAATCAAAGTTTAAATTTAGGATTATAAAGGATCAATTGATTATTTATAAAAATCAAATATATAGTAAGAGAAATAATTAAAAGTACTAAAATCTAATCTAGATGATAAAGAATATGTTCAAAATATTAAACACGATGTTCTCAATAAATTAAATGGGATTGAAAAAAACATTGATAATCTTGAGAAATATTTGGAAGAAATTTAGAAGATCACATAAGAAATAGAATCATCTCCAATAATGTGGAAATGCATAAGATGTGGATTTGCTTAAAAAGAAGGCTAAAATGAGGCCAGCTGCACATATCATCCAGGAAAATTAAAATATTTTTCATGCAGATTATGTGGTTAAGATGAATATTTTACATGTTGTAATAGATGTAGAGATTGTCTTTATGGGTGTACTAAAGGTTTACATAAACCTTGAATTATATCTATACAATTATAAATTATTTAAACTTTAAGATTAAACAAACTAATTATTATCCAAATTAAAGTAGTTATTATTATGTATTATCTTTATAATATTCTTTTGAGACAGTAAACTTAAATCAAAGCAAATAAATTTTCAGATAGTATTTAGAATATCCCAAATTTATTTAGTATAAATAACTATTCTTATTAAAATAAATTATACATATTATTTGTTTCAATTAAATTTATAATTTATTGAATAGTATGGATATCAGCGAAGTAATTACTAATCCAACTTGTCCAAATAAACCAAAAATTCCTTATGAAGCAACAAAGACTTTTTGCCCTAGACAAGAAAATTCAAGTTATTTGAATTGGTAAGAATAAGGGAGTGATAAAATAAATACTGAATTAACTTAACTCTATGGAATGTCTGCATATAATATTCTTACAGGATAAGGTGAATTCGATGGACATTGCTGTAATAAGATGGCTGAAATTGCAAGAAACAACTAGAAACAACTCTAAGGTTAATTAGCTACTATGTAATAATTGAACATATTAATAACTGAACATTAAAAATTATTAGATCGATCCTACTAACAATTAATGGACGAAAAATTAAGAAAAGATCAACAATTAGCTAAAAGTTTAGATATCAGTTAAGATCTGTCAAATAAAGATAAAATAATTGATTAATGGAAAGCTAAGTATGAAAAAGAAATAACATAAAATGAATAAAGAGATAATAAAATTGAGTAAGAATAAATTTAAATTTAGATAATTGAAATTAAAGATAGAAGCAGCTAAGGAAAGTTAGCAACAATCAGTAACTATAATTGGATTATAAGATGAAATAAATACTTGGAAAAATAGATATCTTAATCTAAATAAAACTTTTGATGAGACCAAGCAAAAACTAATTGAACTTTAGAATGAATCAGAAATTTTGAAAAGCAAACAGCCTAATTAAGATGAATCTTCTTAATCTACAACTACTACAACAACAGTCAAAAGAACAAAAAAATAAGTGGAATGAATTTATGTAGAAAAAATAACATTCAATTATATTCAATATTAAAAATTAAAATTATAAGGGCAATTGCTGCTAACCCTCAATCATTAAATGGCAGTTAAGAAGCAAAAATAAATTCAAGAAATTTGAAATAGAATTAGCTGGATAAATAAGTGTTGGAACACTAATAGTAAATTCACATTAAAGTATCAGAAAACTCAAAAATGTATAATTTATACAATTTTTAGATGGCTTATCTGTACTTTAGATATACTGAAATTTTAATTCTGAATAAATAATCATGAATTTTAGAATATCTTATTATTTTTCTTTTTATAATTTTTAATCTATATACAAATGATTATTATTCCCTAAACTTAATAAGTAATGTATTAATATGAGATAAAATAGAAAATAGTTATAATTTGTTTCGCTTTGATTAATATTTATTTCAAGTGATAATGAGTGCTTTATCCAATTAATTAATAGAATTATTATGAGATTTTTAGCAACCCTAAATGTTTGTGACAATATTTTAATGATTATGACTTACGAAAATGATTGTTAATAAATATATAATATAATTCATATCGAATACATTTTAGATTTAAAATTAATTAACTTATATTTTATGAATTAGGAAATTTTAATTCAGATCCTTGAAGGATTATAAACAAAGAACTCAAATATGATCATTTCAAGTCTTGAGTGTGATCAAAGTTACATTGCTGATGTTATCAAAGAATTACCTATTTCGAAATGTGAAGCTTTGTTTTCATTTTTGTTGAAAAAAATTAATAATCACAAATTATAAATTAACTGCATGAAGTGGATTACTTGTTTATGCGACACAAGACCTTAGTTATTTTTAAATAATCCAAAATTTAAAGATTTAGTATCCAAAATAAAGGTTTCCGATTTTGACTCGTATGAACTGATTGGAAAACTTGAAATGATTGTTTAATAATGAATTCTATTTTAATTTTTTCATTAAAATTTTTATCAAATGGCTGATAATGATGATTATGAAATTTAATATTACAGATATTTAGAGAAAATTGGAATGACTCCACCTAATTTGAGACAAAGTTAAACTCCCTAGAAATTAAACAATAATTAAATTTACTAAAGATAATTGTTCAAGAATTCTTCATAAAAAAAAGAACTGAATTATTAAAGAATTAATTCAATTATTGTATTAAATGATTAACTAGAAATTAATATAAGCACTGTCTAGAATTAATCTAAATAATAAAATATCTTTTTTAATTCAGAAGGAAAAAGTCCAATCTTTGATATATAAACCAGTTTAATTCATCCAAATGATAAGAATAATTAAAAAAGATTAGCTCAAATAGATGAATTTGCAGACGAATCTTTGTAAGAAAATTCTAACAAAACTAATTAATTTGACTCAAATATTGTATAAGAACAATCCCAAATTAATAAAATAGATCAATAAAATCTAGATTTTTCTTCATTTCAATTAAAAACTTCTATGATCAATAGTCAACCTTAATACAAATGCAACTAAGAACATTAGGAATCAGATTAATCCTAATAAATTAATCATCAAAAGGAAATTTAAGATGATAATGTAGAATTAAATAAATAAGAAAATTAATTGATTTATTCTTCAAATTAAGATATTCAAAATATTAATCCAAATGATAAAGAACTATTAAGATAAAATAGCCCAATAAACATTCATTAAAATGAAAATAGTAAAGAAAACCTCAAATAAATAGAAACCTTATAAATAGATGAAAGGATCTAAAATTAAATTTCATCTCTATTAAATAAAGATGAAGAACCAAATTTATAAACAGACCCGCAGCAAGTGAAATAAATAACAAATGAAACCTTATAAATCTTATTAATTGATGAGGATAAATAATAAGATTAAATACTACCTTAATAATAATTTACAATAACTTAAGAGCCTAATTTGTAAATAAATTAATAAGAAATTGTGGAAAATTAAGAACTTAATCAAAATTTATAAGAAATCGCCAAAATTTTAAAAAATGATATGGATATTGAGCAAATAGAGCAACAGTAAATTAATGTTGATTAATAAATTGAAAAGTAAAATGAAAATTAAGACTAGTTGATTAAAAATAAGCTTGAAGAGATATAAGAATGTAAAACTTAGGATTTCAAAAATTAAAATGATAAATAGAAGAATGATAAATTAAATTTAACACTTGAAATTGAGGAAAAATAACAAATTTAATAAAAACTTATTGAAAAGATAAAAAAAAAATAAAAGAAAAGTAGAACCAATAATAAAAAAAAGAAAAGAGCTTAAAAAAAGGGAAAAATATAAATAGAACATAAACCAGATTAGAATATAACTTAAATTTAAGAAAATATTGATGTGGAAAATGAGAAAAATTAACTTAATTTAAACTAAAAGATAGAAGAACAAAATGAGCAGAATTTTATTGAAATTAAAACTGAGTTAGAATTAAGAAATCCTATATGTAATGTTCTGTAATAATTAATTGGGGGGTTAAATTTAAATGAGATAAAAATTAATTGGAATAAATATACTTTCTTAAAAAGAAAAATATTTAAGTAAATATAATATTTTAATAATATAGGAAAAGATCTATATTGTTTAAATCAAGGTTACTAATTTGATTTTCAAAAAATTTGAATATAAATAATTAAGTTAATAATAATTATTAATAATTAATCTTTAATAATTGACAATCCAAAAATCATCTACTTTTGATTATCAATCTAGTTGGAAAAAACAAAACCCATTTAATCAAGAAATAATCTATAGAATTAGTAAATGCATTTTATTTTCTTTCAAAATAGAGATTTTCATAATCCTCATTAAATAAAAAATAAACTTTTAAAATTAGATAAAAATTTCACAAATTTATATACTTTTTTAACCAATCATAAGTTTTTCTTTTATTCCAATTTTGGGCAAATATCTTAATATAAGACAAGTTTTATGGTGTAATATTTTTGATAAATTCGATTTAATATTGTGATATTGATTATAAAAATGGATTCAATTCTTTAGCTTAAGAATCAATCTATGATATTTCATCTAATATTCCAACTTTTAATAAATAGATTATTTAACATAAGACTTAGTATGGGGAATTTAAATAGCTGAAATAGTTAGTTGCTTAAAGTACTAAGTAATCTAAAATCTAAAAAATTATTAGGAGCATTGCATACTTCTTTTGGTAATATTTACAAATTATCATCTCTCCATTAATGCACAAGACATAAAGATAGAGAAGAAAATTAAAATTATTCATATTGTAAATGGTATTTTTTCATCTCATCTACATGATATAAATCTTGTTGGTTGAAAGGATTGCTTTGACAATACAATTTTATCGTTAAATTTTGGATTTTATTAAGTTTTAATCTTGTAGTTATTTGTTAACCTTTATAGATTAACGATATAGTTTGATATTCATGTTATATAGTGAATTCGTTTTCTAAATTCAATAAGAAATTTTAAAATTTATCCTTTTGATCATCTGGAATTTATAATTTGATATCTAATTGTGGTCTAGTAATTCTTATTGATTTAGATATAAAAGATCCACAGATCTAAAAATTGAAATCAGTCAGCTTCTGAATAAATGCCAAAAAAACAAAAGTAAATTCATGACTTAACTAAAGCAACTTTGCCATTTAATAAGACAAATCGCTATAATTCGCTTCTTATATGATTTTTGGCTGTTAAAGATTATTAACATGTTCAATTTTTGTTTAAATTCTTTAAGGTGCAATTTATTATTAAATTTCCATTTGACCATTGTTGTAATCCCTAATAGGATTCCTTTGATAGATGTTATCATTATAATCTGGCTCTAATTTCACTTTTTTTAATGAATCTTTTTTATTAAATTTGTTAATTACTTTGAATAAATTCAATATGTGAATTATGAGGATACTTTAAATTAAGAGATTAAATCAAATTATAAGCGCTAATTTATCTAGCATCTTCCTCATCAAAACTGAATCCTTCAGCTTTAATTTAATCATATTCTAATTGGCATTACTTATAATTATCTTAATTTTCAATATTTTCTTCTAATTATTTATCAAAACCAAATTCTGAGTTAATTTTTTATATAATTTTTCTAAGACTATTATAATGGTCACCTTTTGGTATAAATATATTATTTTTTTCTGCAAATTCCCTATCCTTTTTAATCAATTCATCATATCCTAATCCAGCACATTATTATTTCGCTAGTCTTTTCTTTTTACCAGACCCTTTTGAAATCAATAATTTATTCACAAATAATTAACATGTAAAATCAGATGTTGTTTCTGATCCAGTTTCTATAATGTCGAATTTATAAGTGTAATGTTTTAACTTATCAAAAGTTTCTTTTAATAAAGTTAACTTCATATCTCTTTCTGGATTTTAAGTTTAATTGAATTCTTAAATGCCTCTCTAGAATTTGGCACATAATTATCTCACTTAAGGCTCATGATATGATTCCATTTGTTTCTTAAATTATTTTTCCCAAACTGACATTTTACTATTTACTTATATTCTTGATAAAAATATTAAATTTCATGATTTTTTTAGAAGAAATATAAATGAAGATTCTTTAATATCTATTTTTATATAAATTTAAGAATAAAATATAAACAACCTCAATTTTTAAATAACTGAAGTAACCATCTTAATCATCATAAATATTTTAAATGAATTTTAGCATATAAAAAAAAAAATTAATATTATAAGTATTTTTGGAACACAATGATGTTTTATCATTAGTAGTGACTATGTTTGATTTTTTATCTCAGTATTTATTAAAATCATAATCTATTTTTGGCTCAAAGATAATCATCTATATTTTTAAACTTTTACACGTTAAATTTAATTTAGATAGTTGTCAAATAGAACTTCAGATCTTATTTATATAATTCATAATCAGAATTTATTCAGAATAAATTAATAAATATACTTTTGATTTAAAACTATATAGATATTATTTATTAAATTATCATCACTTTAAAATATTTAATCCAATAATAATGGCAGATATTAAAATAAATAATCCATACAGAACGATCATCTTTACTCCGTCCTAAGATTTCAAATTAAATCCCTTAGCCAATGCAAGCACGAGTAAAATAAATACTATGACGCATAGAACTGCAATAGAAATGCAGAATGCTCTTTGAAAATCATTATAATCCATTTCGTATTCAATATCAAGATCAATTATAATTCTTAAAATCCATGGTAAACCTGTACATAAGGATATTTTGCATATTGCTGTTTAAAAGAAAGCTTGTGTGAATTCTAGTTTTGTTTCTATTTAGGCAACTTCTAAATTATAATTTGCAAATTATATTTAAGTTAAAAAACCCAACATTATCATTCCAATTAATTGCAAAGGAATCCCAGTTGCTAAAGATAATTCAAATGCCCACCAATCAATCAGATAATAACAACCACAAAGCAAAACTAAATTCAAAAAAAAACACAACACTAATTTCTTCGGTACAACGTTGTCATTATAACTTGGCAATAAATACAAGATAAGGTGAATTGGAAAGAATATAATAAATAACACTTTATCTAAAGATTCTTTTGGCATCTCAAGTTTTGATTATTCTTAATTCATCTATTCATCAGGATTTTAATGTTGTGAGTTTTATTAATCTTAGTTGTTTGCTTGATGTTAAGATTCCATAGGATTAGAATCGATTAAAGGATCAACATCTTAATCATTATCTTATTAATCATTTCTTTATTTTATAGCACTTTAAGGTTATTCATCATTTTATTGTTATCTTTATTTTTATTTAGGTTTGTAAAGATTATAATAAAATTCTGATCGTTTTTAAACTTCTGCTTTTACTGAATTTCTAATCGAAAAAATAATCGAATATACTATAGTTCCAAATCTTATTCTAATTCTTTTATGTTCAGCTTTAAATCTTATCACTTAAATTGCTTCAAAAGTATTTATTTTCTTTTGTAAGTTTTAATCTTTAAGATCAATCATCCCAGCATCTCTCAATTGAGTTATAGAATATCTTCTTTTTTTGTATTCTAAATGTTGATCTGAATTAAATTCATTGTCTTCATTGTTTAGAGTTAACCATTCCATTATTTTTTCTTTTATTTCATAATTTCCTGCTAATACTATTAAATCTAATATGTAGTAAACTAGCAACACTAAAGCTGTTCCTATCTTAGCCCATTCATAATAAAGACATAGCAACATCACTAACAACCCAACAATATAAATAACGCAATCCCTTAATGTAGTCCATGTGTCTAAAACTCCATGGTGTGACTTAGGTTATTTTATTAAAATTAATCCAAAAATAAATAGTATACTAAAGGCATCGGATCCAATAATTACAGAAACTCCCAAATCTGATTTACTACTAAAGGTTGAGTAAAAACATAAAATCAAATATTGCATTGAATTTAGTAAACTATATAGTATAGGCCTGTATGTTTCTTCATAATCTTTATCCTATAATTTTAACTATTTTAATTCTTACTTACATCTAATAAACTCATAAAGTCTTCAAACAGGTTTGACAAATACTTTTTATATATGTAATAGACGAATGCAAACATATATAATAACCCTTTTATTACATTATATTTTTACCGATTATAAATCCGATTACATGTCCAGCATTATGCTCCTCAACTATAGGGACTAATTCTCTATAAGACATGATGAAAATAATTAAAATTTTTAATATAAACTTATCTATTTGAACAAACCAGCTCTAAATATTGCCATAATTACAATAAATCCACTCTTTCAGCTTATCCTATTTTAATTATAGCTATAATTTAAACACAATCTT
The DNA here is from genome assembly GCA_000733375.1 of Paramecium sexaurelia. Classification (NCBI taxonomy): domain Eukaryota; phylum Ciliophora; class Oligohymenophorea; order Peniculida; family Parameciidae; genus Paramecium; species Paramecium sexaurelia. The sequence goes on from JPFM01000041.1 coordinate 484,247, forward strand.
AATAACTAAAAATTTGAAATGAAACTGATATTTTTTTTGCATTTTAATAACTCATCCATATCACTTTTTAATTTATAATAGTATTTGTTCACTTTATTTCTTTATAAATAAATATAAGAGTTAAGAAGAAGAATTGTTAGGGGGTTCTTAGAGATTAACTCTAGAACAGTATATATCAAGAATTTTAACAGTCAGATTAAAAATTGAAAAATTAAAGTAAATAAATTAAAAAAAAAAGTTTAATCTATGCATTTAGAATGTTTAACAATTTAATAAAATGGTTCTTTTAGATTTTATTCAAAAATCAAATGTAAAATTTAATTATGTTTGTAATACATATTATTCATTTAATTTTTATATCTCTAAAATTAGCTAATAATTACAATGGATTTTCAAGTATTCATCAAAATAGTTATTAAAACTTCAGTTAAGGAAGGAACTATGCTATTAGCTAAAAATATCTTCAGGGTTATTTTATTTAATCTAAAGCTCTCTTTTTAAATACCTCAAGAGATGCTGTTTTTGTTCATCTGTGAGCTTTTTATTATCTTACTGCATTAATCTTTTCTTTTCGGAAAACTGAAAATGATGAGAGTATGTAAGATCATCAATTACTACTATTTTAATAATGCTAAAATAATTCTAGTTCATTCTTAGTGATAAAATCTATGGATTAGTCAACAACTTTTTCAACACCTAAAATTAGCTTGATATGAACTATTCATATTTTAGAATAATTATTCACTATTCTTTTTTGATATTGGCTGATCTCCTAATTACTTATATTCCTCACATAAGATACAATATTTGATTTTGCTTTCTCTTTTAACTATTCGTCTGAATATTCAAAATAAATTAAGGTTTTTGTTTTTTTTAGATTCAAAATCTATTTTTCTATGTTTAAGAATCATTTTTCATATTATTCTAATATTGCCAGCATTTTATCTAATCTCCTTTTGTATATTTTATAAATATAGAATCAGGAGTTCTTAGTATTTTGCCAGATGGATCAAATTCTGATTATTGTTAACCTTGGAGAACCTGTCTTTGTTGCTTCAAATATAAAAAATGCCTCTTAAACCATTTAAGCTTTCACTTATTATAAAGTAGTTTTTACTAATTCCCCTAATTCTGATTAATTTTCTATAAGTTCTTACATTACACGTTAAATTTAGATTTGAAGTATTCTATAAAATTAACTAAATGGTTGCAAAACTTTGATTTTCTGGAAGTGGTACTTCATGTAAAATAAATTTGACTTTACTAAACCTTAGTAGAATTTGAATTATTCTCTAATTTTAAATATATATTTTTCGAATCCTACTTTACATAATTGGGTTTCTTTTGTATCTTTATATTTAACACAAATACTTTAGTCTATCTAAGAATTACGCTTTTCTTATTAGAAGTCATTTTCTACAAATTTTCATATTTCTTAAATAATAATTAATCCTTTTCTTATAAAAGTTCTAATGTTGTAATAGACCAAGTGATTGAATTACTTATTAAAATATATGTTTAGCTTATTGATATCATATTTTAACAGTTTGTAGACATATTCTGCTATACGATGAAATATCACAATCTAAAGCAACTAAAACTCTTTTTTTGGGCGTGCAGCATTTATAAATTTAGCAGTACCTCTTATTTAATTTTCAAAATTTCCCGAATGGTTAATATCATTTTCATAGTAATTTCTATGTTCTTCGACTAAAGTTGAAACAATTAATGAATTAATTCCTGCTAATGTTCTTTTCAGTTGACCTTATTTATAAGCTCATTTCCAAATTTGTTATAATTATATAAAATTTTCAGGTATATTTTTATCTGTAAAATATTTGCAAAAATAATTTGATTTAATATAAATTGAATATAAATTAAAATCATTAAAATAACTTCAATATCTTCCTCTTTTATGCATTAAATAGCGTTCATAAGATGTGTCAGCATCTAATTATTATTGCTTTTTAGGTTGACTAATAGAATTTTGATTTTATTATTGTTATTATTATGAAACTTAAACCTGTTATTATTACAGAATTGTTTGTTACTAACTCAAATTTTGAGAGATCTAATGTTATTGCTATAAATTCTGTTATTAATTTTAATTTGAATAGATTTAGGAAGCAGAATTTGGATTGTTAAGAATATTTTAGGCATTAATTAAATTTGATTTATTTTAATCTACATTGAATTGTAAAGCATCTATTTTCGGAAATTGAATTTATGTTTATCTATATAACTAATTTAATAATTAAAATTTTTACGCTTAACTATGATTCTTAATTCATCAATTAAGAAATTAGCTTTTCTACCATTTAATTTGATTGTATCAATTAAGTTTGAACGATTGTAAACTATCTAGTTTTTTCCAAACTGCTGTTTCTTTTCTCCTGCAATTATCTTCTTAATTACTCAATTTCTATTTATTATTCTTAAACAACTCTCTTCTAACTCAATATCTCATTTTTTTATAGATCTAAATCAATTGTTTATCTATGTATAACTTATTATAGTTCAATCAACTATTGTTATAAAATAGAGTTCTGCTATAATAAGGATTTATTCTTAATTTACAAATCTTTGATTTCTTAATTAATTGTATTTCCAGAATTTTGAATTATTTAAGTAACTTATTGTTATTATTGCTTATGATAATTATAAGGTGATTATTGCTTATAGTTAGTAGCTTTAGCAAAATTAGCAAAATCTTAATATATAGAACTTTCTTCCATTTTCTCCTAAGAATACTTTTAATCATCAATAGAGTCTTGGTTTGATTTATTATATGGCTTCTATTAAATTTAAGGTTTTTATTATGTTTCTTACTATTGCTATTACATAAATTTTTAAAATAGCTTATTTTTTTGGATCATTTAAACATCAACCTCCACAGGAAAATTAATCATCAGTTAATTCTTGAAATACAAAAAATAATCACATAAATTTCTAAATATTTATTCATAATTGAAAAAGAAATAAATATTGCTCATCTTTTTTAATATTAGAGTATGATATTTAATTTTCAATCTTACACTAAACAAATAATAAATAAATAAATCAATTATTGATTTATATTTCACACAAAACTACTAATTTTCTTAAGAAATTTTATGAACAGAATCATCATTTAAATATATAACAAATATAGAGTGTTCTTTGTTGTTAAATATTGATTTAAGTGCATGAAGAAACTCAATTTATCTAATTTTTCATTCATATGAAAAACTTTGTTCTTGACCAAAGTTTGCTATTCTGTCTTTCATATATCTATGTAGAAGTTTATATATGTTATATTGATACAATGATCTTTTATTTATATTGATTGGAGTAAAATCTACTATTAGTGCTCAATGTACCACATAGAAAACTTTTTGTTCTTAGTTAATATTAACATTTTATTAATCAAAATTGATATTTTAGGCAATTTAAAGGTTAAACTGCTTTGGACAAATTGATTGATTAGTATTGAGTTTACTAAAAAAATCCATTCAATAAATATCTTTTGGGTTCAAATCTATAAAATAGTAAGTGTTAAACAACATAATTTTTGGAAGATTTGATTACATTTTTTTCCTTACATCAAAGAATTTCTAATACTAAAACACTTTAAAAATACATATACATAAGATGTGGTAAATAAACTTTCCTCAATATATAAAAACGCTATTAATGAAAATCTTTATATGATATATTAGACAGGATGAGCATAAAAAGCTGCTCGACGCAGATGAACATAAATCGAAAGGATGAGTTTTTTCAAATTGATTCCAAATAGAGCAAAGAATGATTTAGAGCTTTATCTAATCAAATCGATATCATTAAATTATAAAATAGTTTTTAAAAAATAAATAAAGTGTCATTAAATAAACCTTTCTATTGGGTTTTTAGTTATAAAATGAAGAATTTAAGATTATTTCATATAAACTAGGGAGATGCTTAAAAATTATAAATCTTTGAAGTAAATATCAAAACTGCATATTTCATATTAATAAAAAATTAAAATTTAAAAGTTAAATTATAAAAGGGTTATCTTGTATAAACAGATACGATAAGTTTGTTAGGGAAGTCATAAAATATATCATTTTAAAAAGAATGACAAAAATTTAAAATTAATTATAAAATAATTTATTATTACATTTTATGAAAATTTAAAGCCAAAGCATTATTACCTAAAATCAATTTATTTTTTTTAGGAATTAGTTTGAAGATTCTAAGAGTTTGATCTGATAATTGTACTTATTTTGGATCAAAAAATAGTACTCCTTTAAGTGTTAATAAAAAAAAATAATTTTTTTTAATAATTTTATATTACATTAGAAAGAATTCATAAAAATTATACAATAATACCTTATTTATAAGATTCAAATTTTGAAGAACTATGTAACATGATAATTAATTTATAAATTTATTCCAAAATTTAATAGGTAAATGAGAAAATCGATTTTAGTGTAAATAAATTTTAGATCTTATTAATACTGAAGCTGTGAATTAAAAAAGTGAATCTTAAACATGTGGAAGGATAAATATAATAATATAGAATTAATTAGGAAACCCAGATAGCGACAAGCAAAATATTGTTTTTTATTAATATGTTTGAAAGATTAAATTAATTAATTTATTTAGTTTACCTATTATCTCACTCCAAAGTCAAAAAACTCTTAAGTTTTCTTTAATCATCCATGCTTTAAAAATATTGTGATAAGATTTTATATAATATTTATTTTTTAAAACAATTTAATATTTGAAATATAAGCAAAATTGTGGGAAAATTTTATTCAAATTTAAAGTTAATAATGATTAATAATCCTTAAATTTAAGACTAGAGTTACTAAACTGTAGAAATTAAATAAGGAATAAAAAGAAATATAAAAGAAATTTCAAACTATTCTGAAATCTAATCAAGCAAAGAATAGTTTAGAGCTATTAAAATTAAAAAAAAAAATTACATAAGGTTAAAGTAATAAAATAAAGCCTATGCATTTCCATGCTACAATGATGAAATCATCATACAAAAAAAAGGAGAAGATTAATTACTTAAACCAAGAGTAAAATTTTTATTGATTGCATTAGAATCAAGATGATGATAATGAATCTGATGAAGAAATTATATACCAATCTCTTAAATTCTCATTAAATGCTTTGGTTGAAGCTTTACAAAATGAAAATAAAAGAAAATACTCATTTGCACAATTTATATAAAATGATTTTCTAAATACTTCTAATTAATGAGATTATTCTTATTTTATTTGCAGTAATTATTTCACATTAAATGAAAATATTATATACTTAAATTCAATGATTTATAAATCTTTATCATTTTAAATTTTTATTTTAGACACCTTATAATTAAAATGTCTAAGTATACTCAGTGACATCAATTACAAAGTCTTTTTGTAAGAAACAATAGCTTTGACTAAATATAATCAATAATATTAAATGAATAAAAATAAAACCTAAAATTTTCATCTATATGAACCAAAAAGAGCTCTTTAAGGGCATAAAGCTTAAATTTATGTTGCTAAGTTCACTTTTGACGGATAATATTTACTAACTGGTTCATAAGATAGATCAATTATATTATGGAACCCTTTTAAAGAAGCATAATTAAAATAATATTTTGGGTCACATAATTATGAAGTATAAGACCTTGCTATTCTATAAGATAATTCCAAATTTGTGTCCTGTGGAGGAGATAAGATTGCATTTTTATGGGATGTTTCCACAGGTTAAGTGATAAAAAAATTTGGACCTCATAGTACCAGGATTAATTGTGTTGGAATAGGAGGTGAATAATCAATTTTAGCAACTGGAGGATATGATTGTGAAGCAAAAATTTGGGATTTAAGAGATAAAAAACAAATACAACCAATATAAAGAATTAAAGAATTTTAAGATAGCGTGACATAAATTTCATTTTATCATCACAACATGATTGTTTCATCAATTGATGGGCATCTGAGGTATATAATTATTATTTATAAAATAGAACATTTGATATAAGAAAAGGAGTAATTTAATAAGACTTTGTAAAGGCAGGAATTTTTAAATTCAGTTCCAGCTTTGATGATAGATTAGTGGCATTAAGTTGTAATGATTCTATCATCAGAATATTGGAAAAAAGCACAGGATCCATATTAGCTGCTCTTTAAGGTAGTCATATCAGTAATCAATATTCAATAAGTTGTGAGTTCTCTTGGAATGATGGCATGATACTAACAGGCTCAGAGGATGGAAAATTGTGTAAAATATTTATCGTTATTATAGTAATTTATGATATTCTAACAGGGAAATGCTAAGTTAGTAGAAAACTTCATGATAAATGTGTAAGTTCCCTATCTTTAAGTAAATAATAAGACGCTTTTGTCACAGCATCATATGATAATGTTGCACTACTTTGGATGGAACAGCATTGATGAATATTATCATTACATTATTAAAATCTTTAAATTTAATTTATATTAGATAATATTTTTCTATAATTACCAATTATATGAAAAAAAAATAAAAGAAATAATTTTGAATAGTTAAAATATTATTGATCAGCAGCATCCTTAAGATTACTTATTCTTTTACTTTTAATCTAAGACACTTTCGGTATTTTATGAAAGTTGTTTATGTTGAAAATTTGTGCTATCTTATTACTTATAGCAATTTTTAATTAATTCTGCGCCCATGAAGTCAAAACATTCTATAATGCTGTCACCATTTTATGCTGACACAATGAAATAATTGGCATGAATTTAAGTTGCTAACTCTTTGATTTCTTCCTCAGTTACAGCTAATTTATCAGTTAAATCACATTTATTAGCCAAAATTAATTTCTTGATGTCATCTCCTCCATGATTTTTTAGCTATTTTGCCCAAAATTTGATATTTTCAAAGGTTTGATGATTCGTCATATCAAAAATAAGGAATGCTCCTTTAGTTTCTCTATAGAATTATATAGTAATTGTTCGATACTTTTCTTATCCTGCCTTAAGATAATGAATATAATTACTGTATCCCATAATTTAAGTGTTATTTCTTTGTCTTTGATTTATAGTTTTAAAGTATTTGATTAACCCCGAGTTGTAGTGGTTGTGTTTAAAGAAAATGTATCATAAATCCTTTTATTTAAAATGGATGTTTTGCCAACTCCTGAATCTCCAATTAATACTACCTTACATAGGATTTGATGAGAGTCCATTCTTAATTTAAATTATTAAAAATAAAATTTTATGCTTCTAAAATTTCAACCTACTGATACTTAGTCTATATGAATATTGGAATGATCTTAGTCCTAACTTTTTGATGATTTGATTTCTTACGGTATGTTTGGCTATAAATTTTATCCTTCTTCTCCCTAACCTATTCTTTATGATGGTTAAACTGATAAACCATTCATTTATTATCTCAATTTTCCCCAAAAGCGATTCTGTGGTTATAAATTTTCAGGCAACTCTGACCTCTCAACTAAAGGAGGTTCTTTAAAATCAATTTGTCTCACTATCAATTACTTCCAACTTTCTCTTGGATCAACAACAGGGTCAATTAACTTTTTTTTTTCAGGTCTTTTAAAGATATTGGGCAGTTAGTTATAAGGAACTTTTTATCTCAAGTTTGATAGCATTATTTCGTAATTTACATACCTGTAATCTCTATCTTTTGCAAATTGATAGTAATCGAAATATTCTAATGTTTCTGAATAAAATTCGAATAAAAATAAGGCCGGCCTGTAATTCCCATGAACTATTGCATAGTCTAATGCAGTGTAGCCTTCATTTGATTTTATGGCTATTTTAGCCCCATATTCCACTAAATTTGAGACCAGGTAAGCATTATCTCTTCTGCAAGCCCACATTAATGGAGTTATACTTGAAGAACCTCCATTGTTTACATCAGCCCCGTTCTAATATTTAGTAAAACTTACTTTAATCAATATATCAACTAAATAAATATCATTTCTCCAAACCGCCCTAGCTAAAGGAGTAGATTAAATTTCTTAACTCAAATCTTCCTATAATATTTGTGGATATTTCTAATCAAGTCATGTTATACTTCAATTATTTCTACTATTTTATCGTACCTTTGTTTCTCTATAGAACTAAGCATAATTTTATTAGCATTTGCGTTTCCCATTTATAATTTATTATTTGAATTTCTTATATAAAATATATTAAATTACAATTATACTCAATCAGCAAATATAAAATATATTTCATCTAAAAATAGATCACTCAATCATTTACTTATAAAGGACAATAATTAATGAAAAAATTATCTCTTTTTTAATATTACTAAGAAAATCCGCAAATTGAAATTCAATGCATTAAGATAGTTAAAGAATTTTTTTAAAATGAGATTTTTATACTGAATGAGTTTTTTTCTATCATTAAAACTATACTGTCATTTGGTAAGTATTCGTTGTGTATTCAAAATATTATATTAGCTATGTGTGATCTATATTATGATGGAATGCCCTATTAAAGAATATCTATAGCATCTCTTCAGAATCCTCTGCTCCTCTAAGAAGTAAATTATACCGAACACACAATGAAAGCCGCTTTTAAAAATAGTCCTTTTCAAATTCATTCATATTGTAGAAGTGCATTTCAAATTGGAAGTTATTATTAGATATAATCTTTTTGTGTTCTTTTTACAATGGTCTTCCAAATATCATATGCTTATTTTCTAGGAGCTTATATTCTATTTAATTTACATTTAATTCTAATCTTGCACTTTCAATTTATACTGTTTTTTTTCCTTCTTGTCCTTGTTCTGAGTTCATTTTAATCATCATATCTGACATTCTTTAATAAATGTTTATGCAAATCTAATTAGTGAAGCAATTTAAAGGAATTTTGAAAGAAGTACCAAATGTAGTCAAAAATAGTTTGAAATGGTGGTATTGTTTTCTAAATTGCAATATTGTTTAAATTAATATTTATTTGAAAATTTTTTTATCATTAGAAGAATAAACTGTATGTTTTTCACTCTTTTTTATATCTTTATTATATTCTACATTTTCTTAATAAATACGGGGGTATTTTCATTTATTAGAATGTCATATCATTAATAATCTAATCAAAACTTTAATTAATGCAAATTTTCAAATAAATATTAAGGTACAGATTTGTAATTTGGGTAATAATTATGCATAAAAACTTATACCATAAGTTGAGAAGAGAGTCTTACAGAATAGAAAGGGGAAAATTAATAAATTGAATTTGAATAAGAAGTAGCATATTTATTTAATAATTATTCATCATAAACCTCTTCAAAAAACAACATTTATTATTAAGATTCATAAATGCCACTTATCTTACAATTACATATTAGATTATCACTCTAAATTTAGATTACAAAAAATTATCATACACTTAGGTAGCAAAAAATATAACAAAATGAATCTTAAGAAAAAATTATAGAACTTAATCTAAAATATAGATGAGCTTCAAATCCCATAAAAAAAATTGAATTGAAACATTACTATAAATTATAATTAGATACATAAATATTTATTTATGAACTGGCAAAAAATTTAAATCCAAAAATTGAATACAAAATCAGGAAAAATTATAATGCCAATAAATAATTTTAAAACAAAAAGAAAGTTGAAATCAATTCTTCTAAATTTTTAATAGCTAGCAAAAATGTAAGAAAATAAACTTGCATTCTCAAAATTTTCTTTAATATCAGTATAAACAAAATTAAACTTTTTTGAAAAACTTTTTATTACATTTGTTTTTATATTATTTTAATGTTGCGTTATAAACTTTATTAGAACTTTGGTATTCTTACATTTAGATTTACTTCATTATTTATCATTAAGGGTTTTGGGTTTGGGGTTGGGTTTAGGGTTTGGGGGTTTGGGGTTTGGGTTTGGGTTTGGGGTTTGGGGTTGGGGTTGGGTTGGGGGTT
>JPFM01000042.1:17047-62047 GCA_000733375.1 Paramecium sexaurelia
ACTTTTCTAAACTTAGAACTAAGGAATTAAGTTCCTATGAATGTTTAAAGTAAAAATTTCCTTTAAATGGTTTGATACAATGTAATTTCGAGTATTGATGAATGTAAAATAATTATGATTTCAAATTTTATTTATATTTGAATATTTGATGAACATATAAATATTAAGTTCTAAACTTTTACTATTATATTTTAAACATCTTGATTTTTATTAAAATTGATTGAAGTGTTACTAATAAAAATTAATATATATTTACTATCAATTATTAAAAAATATATTTATTTATAAATTTATTCATTTCAAATATTTTCTTGAGGCTTAATTTCAGAATATTAATTAAGCTTACTCCTATCTTCATTTTTTTAATTTCTGATTATAATGAAAATAACAGTTCCTAAAATAATCAAATTTAGAGCTACTATAATTAATACAATTATAATTATATATCTATCCAATCTAATTAACTAATCAACATCAGCTATTATATGCTATTCAAACGAGTTAATTTCATTCTTAATGTATTACTTAAATCAACTAATTTATGTTGGTCATTATCTCCTAACAGAGATCCTATAAAATTTCCAAAAAAATTACTCATTTTTATTAATAATCAGTTATAAATTGTAAATAAATGTATTTCTATCATAAATAAGTCACATTTTATCTCAAAAGTAATAATAAACATTCAAGGATCGTAATAAATTTAATCTATAAATTAATGCTTAAATATGAGATGAGAAATCAAATAAAGGAACATAATTTTAATTTGCTCAGTGTTTAATAATTTCGATTTAAATATATAAAAAGGATATTCATATAAGTTATTTTTAAAATATTAACTCTTTAATTTTAATTTGTTTGCCAAAAATCTCTTTATTTGTTTAAGGAATATTTTTAAACAACACCACATCTGTATTATCAAAATTTAAATTAATCATTTTTATTCAGATACTATAATATATCAATTATTTAAATCAATACTTTTTATTATTAATTCTATTATTATGTTTACTCTGAATTACTTATTTACTTATATATTGTTTTTCATCTCTAATATTAAAAATTATGTGTCTAAAGGACATGTTAGAAACATTTTTTTATGATTTTATTAAATCTTATAGTAACTCACAATAACAAGGGTTCAAAGATCTTTAGATCATCCCTTTTTCAACATAATATCTTTAATTAAAATTGGCTTACAATAGAGACTATCTTCTTAATGATCTCATTAATTTAAAATAAAAAGAAATTACATACTTTAACAAATTAGTATTTTTTAAAGAAAATATTAAATATTATATAAGTATAATCATAAACATTAAAATTAATATTATTTATATTAGATTATTATAAAATTAATAATTAATTTACCCCCTAATTAATTTAATTTAATTTTTATTGACAAGTAATCTATTCCTTTTCTATTCTTAATAAACACAAAAAAATTAGATATTTTATGAAAACTAATCTTTGGGTTATAAGATAATATCTTAAATTAGATGTGGATCTGAACATATTGTATACAAAGTTGAATCAAGTCTAAATCTAAAGTTTTACAAAAATTTCCTTAAGGATATAATAATCAATGAGTCAGATAGAAATACTTTAAAAATTAAAGAAAATGAAGGAGTTCCATTTATCAAATATTTGGGAAAAGCTAAAGAGATGTAATTTATACTTAAAGTTATCTTGTAAATTTTTTAATGATGTCATTACTGCTAATAACTTATTAGATTTATCAAATCTAGAAAATTTACTGTAACTTTGATATTGACTATTGGTTTAAGATTAATCGAAATACTTGAAAAAGTTCATTTAAAAAATATTAAATCTTGACATAAAGCCAGAGAATATCATGTTAGCAATAAAATCATCGAATGATCAAGATTTTTTGAGGGTTTTCTAGTTGATTGATTTTGGTTTATCAAAATAATTTACAAAAAATTCAAAATCGTTAAGAGATGTGTTCATTAACCCTATAATTATTTTACTTAAGACACTGTATTTAATTTGTTTTATAAGTATAATGAGATTGCCATGGTCTAAAATGTAATTTGGGAATTTAAAGAGGAAGATTTAGAAGTGATTGGGTAAACAAAATCTAATTTCTTCAAAAAATGCTTCATAATAAAAATCTTTGATTAATTTCTACCCTTTTTAATACTATTAGACTAATTAAAGCATGATGTAATACCAGATTATGATTATCTAAAGGAGTTATTTTTTTAAATGATCAAAGGATCCTCAAGTTTAGAATCACTTGCCTTAAATTATAAATAAAATTTTGTATTTTACATAAGATAAAACGGAATGTAGAAATATTGAAACTGAATAGATTTCAAATAAAAATGCTCCAGATTAAAACATTTTTGTTTATTAGATGAAGCTTGGATTGATAATTATTCTTACTTTATCTCAAATTTTATTTGTCAATATAGCACAAAGTAGATGAAGTATATGAAAGACAAAATAATTTGAAGGTTTTACTTTTCTATATTATTATTAGTAATTAACATATATATTTTATTATATTTTCCTCATATGTATCTGATCATATCAGTTTTTTAACTCTTTCTTTATTTGACTAATTCAAATGGGGCTAAATTAAAAGGGAAAACTTATAACTTATTAATTTAAACTAATTAACTTCATCAAGTAATTTCTAAGTATATAATATAAATAAAATAAATTTGATAATATAAATTAGGTTATGAAAAAACAATCTGTATTAAAGTTTTTATAAATACTAATAACTATTATGTCTTTAAAAATAAAAATTTGCTCACTTTTAATTATCATCTTTCATTCTTACTAGGCAAATCAAACTCAATATAAATGGGTTTACTTTGAATAAGTCGTTTCTTAAACAAAAATTTATGAACATAAATTTTGAGTTCTTGGACTTATCATTAAAATGAATATTTAGCACTTTATGTCACATTTTGCAAGGTCTTAACTACTTAAATAGATTACTAAATTAAATAGAACTTACTTTGAATTTCAACATTTTCACTTGATCAAAACTTGTTCGAAAAAACATGGTAAATTTTAAAACCATACAGAATGTTATTTTCAACATTTTCATTTTAGGTGATAATTTTTTTATTACAAAATAGTAATAACATTGTTCGTAATATAAATAAAAGCCTAAATAACCCTCTGGTGAGTAAATGCTATATTTTATTTTTTCTTCCTAAAAGGAGAAACCAATAAAAAACGTGAATATTTTTTTATAGAGATGATGAAATATGTTAAATTATTTAAAATTTTCATAATAACATTTTTCGAAAATATGGCTCTTGGCTAATGTTTTTATTTATATATTGGTTCAATAGCTTTAATCAATAAATTAATTAAGCGCATTTAATTTTTATTACTAGTTTATTTAATTAAATCCTATACCCCCCTTTAATTTACTTTTTATTAACCAATTATTTCTTCTTTGAATTTTCCATAATTTAACTAGAGAGATTTTATGCAGCTAAAAATCCAGCAATATACTATCCTTTCTAATATAGGATGTGGATCTGAGCATCTTGTTTATAAGGCTCAATATATGTCCCTTTCAGAGTAATACGCCATAAAGATTGAAAAATCATCTCGCACAGGCTAGTTAGAAAACGAGATTAAAATCCTTAAGAAACTTAAAGGTATTGAGGGAGTTCCAAAAGTTTAAGAATTTGGAAAAATTAATGAGTAGAAGTAAATTATCTAAAATTACTCTTTAAGATGCTTCATTGTTCTTCCTTTACTTTATTGTAATTTAAAAGAGTTAGTGGAATCTCAACCCTTAACTTTTTCTATTATTTTCAAAATAGGCTTAAACGTTATTGAAATTTTAGAAAAAATCCATAAATAAAACATTTTGCATCTTGACATTAAACTAGAAAACATTATGCTATCTAAACCAATCTTAGAAGAATCAGATATTTTACAGCCTGGATTTATTCAGCTTATTGATTATGGATTATCATAGTAGTTTATGGAAAATTCAGAATCCTTATAAGATGTGTTTATCGGCTCTTTGAATTTTGCAAGCAGATCTTCACATGATGGAGCTCCATTAGGTTACAAAGACGATTTGGAAAGTTTATTTTACGTATTATGTTACTTAAAAGATCGTAATTAATTTATTTTATAAAATAAGTCGGATTGCCTTGGACTAAATCATAACATTGGGGATTTAAGGATAACAGTATGGAATCTATCAGGAAAGCTAAAATTTCCTTTGTTAATTCAATGATTTTAAACCAGAAATCATAACCAAATTTTTCTCGTTTCATATCTTACATAGAATCATTATAATATGATGTTATGCCGGATTATACTTATATTAAAGAGTTGTTTGTCTAGATGATTAAACCATCCAGTAGTATATTGTTATTTAAAAAATAACAGTATTAGCCATCTATACTTGAATCAAGTTAAAAATAATTAAACAATTCGGAAACATTAACATTATGCAATGATGAAATTATTGATGAAATGATAGTTGAAAATAAAGAAGAAGACATGACTTTAGTTTCAAATTTAATTGATAATTACAGAACGATCTAAATTAGATCTATAAAAGATATCAAACTTTGAAACGATTTGATATATCATCTTATTTGAATCTATATAAATACTACTATAAATATGTATAATTTTTTTGAACTAATTATTTACGATATCTATATTAAATATAGAATATCAGTTAATTAAAGAAAATCCCATAACTTTTATTTTATTAATTTTAGCAATAACTACTAAAGGTAGTTATTTTAGGAGAATTTAGGTTTATAAATATAATGTTAGTTTTAGTATTAAATAATATATTAATTGGAGATCGAAATGAATTAAAAATCAACGAAAGGAATAGATGTTATTTAGGAACAATGTATTTTATTGAAACCTACATATTAGTAATGTCTTTAAAGGAAGAGATGAAATTTGAAGAAGTTATTGATTACTGTGATAAAACTATAGCGATATATGAAATATAATATTGTACTTATTTATATTTCTATAAATTTAGATTAGTTGATAAATAGAAATGTATCTTTATAAAGAACTGTGGATTATTTCTGTTTTAAGAATGAATGCATTCATATTTTATAATATTTATTTTAAGAAAAATGTTGTACTAAAATATTAGTTCATTTTAGCAAATTCATTAATGAAACTTAATAAGAATGATGAGACATTAATTTGTTGGGAATAAGCAATCAAGATTGATCAGAAGAATAAATACAACTATGAGCAAAAAGGTAGAAAATATTTTGTTATCTTTTTTTGTTAGCAATAATCTTAGAAGGAATGGGTAGATAGAACTAAGTAATAGAATGCTGGGAGTAAGCTATTTAATAAAATAAGAATTGTATTTATTATTATCAAAAAATGGGTAAATTTTTGAACTAATAAATTTAAGCATAAGCATTAGAAAATATAAATAGACATTAAGAAGTAATTTAATGTTGGGATCAAGGAATTATGAACAATAAAAATAAATTTGAATTTTACAAATAAAAATGTACAAATATAATGATTTAAATTAGCTGATGCTCTACTCATTCAAGATAAAATGGATGATATAATAGAATGTTGGGAATTCGGAATACAAAATAACAAAACAGATATTTAATACTATATACAAAAAGGTCATCATAATTTGATTTTTAGCATTGGTTTTAGAAAAAATGGGTCGATCGGATAAAGTGATCGAATGTTGGGATACAGGAATCAAATTTAATTAATCTAATGAAGTTTTTTATATCAAAAAAGGTTGAAATTTACATAATAATTTTAGTAATTGAATTAGAAAAGTAGGGTAAAATGGATGAAATAATAGAATGTTGGAATTTTGGAATTTAAAGCAATAAAAATTGTCACAACTATTTAATTTAAAAAAGCAAGATATAAATTATCATATTTTTAGCAACATTCTTAGAAAAAATAGGTAGATTTGATGAGCTGATAGATTGTTGGAATTAAGTTATTAAAAAAAATAAAAGCAATTTATTATATTATCGATTAAATTGTATCTTTTAAATCATAAAATTAATTAGCTTCTTTACTACAAAAACTAGGTCGCGTCTAAGAAGCACTTAATCTATTGGATGAAGGGGTTAAGTAGAACTTAAACTAAGAATAATTTTATATAGAAAAAGGTATGAGGAAAAGATAATTTGATAAGTGATGTTGTTAGAAAAATATGGGAATTTTGAAAGAGTTATAGATTGTTGGACTTAAGGAATTGAAAACAATAAACAGAATTAATCTTTCTATTAACAAAAATGTACCAATAATTGACATTAATTAAAGGCAAAGCATTAGAATAGGCAGAAGACTTTGAGTCAGCAATAAGATGTTGGGATTACGGAATAGAGAATAATAAAAGAGGAAAATTTTACTACAACCAAAAAAGTAAGCCAAAATACATTTTAAGCTATTATATTAAGTAGACTGAATAGATTTGATGAAATAATAAAATGTTGGGATTATGGGATTTAGAATAATCTTTATGACTATTATTTTTACAGAAAAAAAGGTTGATATATTTGAATATAATCTTATAGTTTAAGTATTAGACTAATTAGGAAGATAATATGAAGCACTTGATTGCTGGAAATATGGAATAAATCATAATGAAAATAATGTAAACTTTTATCAAGAAACTTATAATGTAAGAATATTGTAATTATTTAGTATTTATTAGAATGTAATATAGAGAATAAAACTCAAAAAATTATGTAGATTTTGGAATTAGGAATAACAAATAATGAGAGTAATTTAATATTTTATAAATTAAAAGGTATAAAAAATATAAATATATTATTAAGTAAATGCTTTATCAAAATAGAGAAAATATGAAGAAATCATTGATTGTTGGTAACTTGGTGTAAATTGTAGTAAAGGAGTCTATTAATTAGAATTTTACCATCAATTAAGTTTTTATAATTTCTAAATATTAGTTAATGCGTTAAAAGAGTAGAAGTAATTTAAGAAAGCAATTATTTGTATTCGTCTAAGTAATCGTACAACCTTGACTTCCTAATTGAAAGAAGTAAAAAAAGAATATTGAATTTTGTTAATAAATTTTTAAACGACTTATTCGAATAATGTTATCAATGTTTTCTGGTTCATGTTTTGACCTTTTTTATTTAAAAATAAATATAAATTAATAATAAAAAAAATAATACATATATATTAATTTATCGTATCTAGCAGAACTCTTTAAATTAAATTAAAGATTGATAATAACATTTTATGAAATATTTTGCATTGTTTTCCTTATTATTAATAGGATAGTGCTTTCAAGTTATTGAAAGTGATAAATGCAAAGAATGCAATTAATTTAAATCATAAATAGATTGTCTAAATGAGTAATCATAAATTGAGTGTGAATGGATTAATAATTCAAATGGAAGTAATGGTAAATGCTAGAAAAAAGCAAATTAGCAAAATTTAATTGTTGAATATAAATCATATTGTGGCTTGGTAAATCAAAGTGAAAAAAACTGTCGATTGACAAATGGTTGTGCTTATTTGAATAAGAAATGCTAGGTTTTTGGAGGTTGCACATCTTATGAATATTCACAAACCTAAGTTTGTTAAGAAATATCTTATTAATGCATAAGCAATGGAAAACAATGTATATAAGCAGGAAATTGTTAAGATTATACTGAAGACAAATGTGAGATATTTCCAAGTTTATCAGGTATTAGAATTTGCTAGTGGGACACAATTAAAAAAATTTGCAGAGATTATAAGTGTTCTGAAAGTGAAGATAAATTAACAACTGATATCTAATGTGATTAATGGTTAAAAGGATGTATTACAAGAGGATTAGGGTGTTGGGATTCTCCTTTACCAATGTGTTCAAGCTATAGAGGGGATGAGAATAAATGTAGTAAGTATTTTGGTTCAGATGGCTATTGTGAATTAGGAATAGATGAGGTTTGTTAGGCTAAGAAATGTGAAAAAGCTCCGTCTTCATATAATAATGATAGTGATTGTAAAAAATATTAAAAGGGTTGTATAACAAATGGAAAGGGATGCATATAAGGAAAAACAAGACCTTTGTGTTCAACATATATGGGAGATATCTATACTTGTAAAGGCTATATTGGATCAGATGGAAATTGCGAAGGATAATTTAATGGAATTAATTGTAGAGCAAAGAGATGTATAGACTCGCCAAAATATAATACTGATGATCTTTGTAGAAAGTATTAATCTAACTGTAAAACAAACGGTATTCAATGTGTTGAAAATTTGGAATTATGTAGTAGCTATGAGGGAAACTATAAGATATGCCTAGCTTATATAGGAAAAGATGGATATTGTAAAGGAAGTGAAAAAGAAAAGGAATCACATTAATAATGTACAGTAAGAGTGTGTAATGAGGCACCTGTTAATTTAAATACTGATGATGATTGTAATAAGTATTAGAAAGGTTGTGTCACTACTGGCTTTGGATGTATTAATAAGGAAGATATAAAATCATGTTCAAGTTATGAAGGAGATTCTGAAAAGTGTTTAAAATTAGTAGGTAAAGAGGGTTAATGTATGTGGTTGAGTGGAAAATAGTGTACAGTCAGAGAATGTGAATCAGCTCCGATTTAATATAATTAGAAATGTTCTGATTGGTTGCCCAGTTGTATAAGTACAGGAAATAGTTGCATCAACATAAAAGAATGTTAATATACAATTAATTAAACAAGTTGTGAAGAAACTAAAGGTTGTTTTTGGTAATCTACTTGCATAAATAATACAGATTGTTCATACTTTCCTAATGAATCTATTTGTACGTTCACATAAGCAAAAAGGTTTTTTGATGGAGTATTAAAAACAATAAAATGTATATGGTCTTAAAATGTATGTAGAGAATTACATTGTGAAGATTTGATTGGAAATAGATATAAAGAAGATGTTAATTGTTTAAATTAAATTTCTAGTTGTATAAGTGATCAGAAAAGCTAATGTATTACTAGATATGATTGTTAAAAATTAACTGGAAATTAAAAAACCTGTCTAAATTATCAAGGTTATTGTACTAATGTTCAAAGTGCAGAAGATGATACTCCTTGCATTATTAGATAATGTAAAGACAATATTGATTATACTACTAATGAAGAATGCAATAATTTCTTACCAGGATGTGTTACAAATGGAAGAGGATGTGTTGATTATTAAACTTAATGCTCGTAAATGTAAGGTACTTAAAGTACATGTAATTAATTATATGGGTAATTGAGTGGAAACAATCTTGAATTAACCATTATTTAATGTTATAATCATAAATATGCAAATTCAACAGATTATTGCTAGATTAAAACCTGTAATATGGCAGACAATATTGAAAATGATGATTAATGTTAAGCTTTTTTAAAAAGTTGTGTTTATAATGGAAATGGAGGATGCATCAATCCTTTAGAAGCTACATGTGAAAGTTATTATGGAGATGAACTTTTTTGCGAAAATGCAATTGTTTTAAATCAAAATAAATAGTGTGTTGGCACTTCAATCAAAGGATAATGTGTGAAAAGAGAATGTTGGTAAAAAGCTGTTGCATATACAGACTAAGAATGTGAGCAATTTAGATCTGGATGTTTATTATTAGATTCAAGTTGTGTTGACCAATCCACTCGGTCATGCTAAGATTAATTGGGTAACGAGGCTACTTGTTTAACTCGTTTTGGTGGAATGAAACAATCTAATTAATGGAAAAAAATATAATGTCTTAAAAAAGTATTTTGTTAGGAAAGACAATGTCAAGATATTTCAAATCCTGATGATCCTGAAGATTGTTCTCGATACAAATCTACATGTAGATTTTTCAAATAAGGTTATCCTTGTATTCAAGCTTAATTATGTGATAATTATTTAATCCCAGACAATATAATAACCGATCAATTAAAGTTTTATTATTGTGCTAATATAAAAGATTTTAATGGACTAAATTGTGGTTGGAATTAAGGATAATATTGTTCAATTAGATCTTGTAATTAAACTTAATTTGGATTGAGTGTTGATTGCACTAATTTTATCTAAAAGGGCAAGACTACAGGTCATGAAACTTGTAAATTATCTGGATCTATTTGTTATGCTCTCAGAGCAGACTGCTTATATCCTATAACAAGTTATCATATAAATGATTAGTTAAAGTACAAGTATTGCATATCACTTCAAAATGATAAAGGAATAAATTGTAGTTATATCTTTGGTGATTCTACTTGTAGTTAATAAGATACCTGTGAGAAAATAATTAATACTTTAGATGCGAAAACGTGTAATGATTTTTTGAATTAAAATGGTCAATGCTAAAAAGGTAAGAATTCTCATTGCTATACTACCACTAACAATTGCTTTAACTATCAATTACCTCCTTTGTATACTTACAGTTAAAAATTAGATGTCTGTGAAAGTTTAAAAGTTATAGATGAAACAGCAGATCAACCAAACATAGCTTATAAATCCTGTACATATATTGACGGACTGACCTGTTCTAATATAACTTAATGTTCAGATATAATATATGCATCTTCTCAAAAGGATTGTGATACTCTTCTTGCTGGTTGTTTATATTTCGAAGGATAATGCTATTCTAAGGTTTCTTAATGCTATGATATATTATTTCCGAGTGGAGTCAAGTCTGAAACTATGAAATCTCTTTTTTGTAACAGTATGAAAGATGTTAATCAATAATTTTGCTCACTTAATTATGAGAAATCTGGCTGTGAAATTAATACTAAAACTGATTGTAATTAGATTATATCTATCCCTCCCAATTGGGATTACTAACTAACAGATATCAATAAGTTTTGTCTCGCTCATACTGATAATACAAAGACTATCTAATGTATTAATGATAATGGATTTCAATGTAAAGCAGGATCATGTGAGGATATTCCATCTCCTCTTAGCTAGAATGACTGTGATAATCATATTTATGGATGCATATTTTTTATGGGTAAATGCATTAAATCAGGTAAATTAATGAATCATGTTGATTGTAGTGATGTATCTAAAGTTCCTTTCACTTAAGAAATTATGAATCTAACTGCTAAACAAAAAAATCAATATTGCGAATTGTTTTAAAGTTCTGATATTAATATTTAGTGTTTTTATGATCAATTTGATGACACTAAAAATAATTGTTCATTTTTTCTTTTAAGATGTCAAGATTATTAAATCCCTGCTGATATTGTAGATAAAAATCTTTTCTGTTAATCAAGAAAGAATGAATATGGTTATTCTTGCAAATAATAAAATAATAATTGTGTTGATAAAAATTGTTTAGATGCTCTTGATCCAAAATCTCAACTTGATTGTGATAGTTAGATATTTTCAAAAAAATGCAAATATTTATAAGGAACATGTTATAATTTCGAAGAAACTTGTAGTTAAATTCCTGCTTTAAAATAAAATTCAAAATAATATTGTGAGTCACTTATCATTCAAAATAAGCAATGCACATATAAAGGAGGAGACTTTTGTGTCGAAGTAAGTAAATGTGAATTTTATGATGTATCTATTGAAGTTGATAGGGTTGGAATATGTAATCAATTATCAGATGAATCAAATAATAAGTGCGCATATCTTTGGGGTAATTATTGTGTTGGTTTGAGTTATTGTTAGGATTACGATGGTAGTATCGATGCTTTAAAAGGGCCTTAATTAGGTTAAGAACACACTCAATGCTTCTCAGTAAAATCAATATAGGATAAACGTTGTGTAAAGGATGAAAATTACAATAAAAAATGTCGAGATTAGGTTTGTTAAGATATCTTAGAAATGTCTATTTGTGTAAATGAAAACTAAGAATGCTTTTATTATAAATAAAAATGCCTTTAAAAAATGCAATGCCATCAATATTAACCTATAGGGGATAATGATGAGTAAAAGT
Source organism: Paramecium sexaurelia (assembly GCA_000733375.1). NCBI lineage: Eukaryota > Ciliophora > Oligohymenophorea > Peniculida > Parameciidae > Paramecium > Paramecium sexaurelia. The sequence goes on from JPFM01000042.1 coordinate 28,938, forward strand.
AGTAATGGTGCGAGGGAGTAAATAGTATTGATGGTACATATTGTAAATGGAATGGATTTGAATGTTCAAATAGGAGTTGCCTTGATGTTCAGCATTACACAGATAATGATTGTCAGAAGTATTTGGCTCGTTGTAAAACAGATGGAATGAAATGTATTGATAAGAATTAAAGTTGCAATTCGATCAAAGTTGTCTAATCATAATGTGGATAAATTTTGGATTAAAACGGAAAAGATAAATGCAAATCTGATGAACTTAGTTCCAATGTTTCAAGATGTGATAATAGAACTTGCTATGATAATATAAGTGCGTAAACTGATACTTAATGCAATGAATTTATGCGTGGTTGTGTAACAAGAGGGTTTGGATGTATACCCAATACAGAACCTTGTTCTTCATATAGAGGTACAAAAAAAGAATGCGAATAATTCAAGTAATTAATAAATAATGAATATGTTTACTGTTCTGGTGATGAATTTAATCAGTCTAACAGTGAATGCAAAATAAGAAGTTGTTCTGATAACAAAATAGCAACATCAAATGAGGAATGTTAATAATACTTAAAAGGTTGTCTAACAAAAGGATTAGGATGTATAGAAGAATCAGCATTATGTTCGGAATATTAAGGAAATTAAATAATTTGTTCTCGATTTAGAGGTAATTTTGATAGAGATTTATGTTATAATTTTCCATAAGCAGGAATAAATGCTAATTGTTTAAAAAAAGAATGTAGCTATATTAATGGAGTAGATAACTAGACTTGTAATGAAGGATTTGATACACTTACTTGTGTATTTGATGGGTATGGATGTATTAAGTATGGGAAGAATTGTTCTGAATATCAAGGAAATTTAACTACTTGCTCATAATTTATTGCAATTGATGGGCCATGTAAAGCAACAATTTAAGATGATAATATGATTCGTAATTGCAAATAAAGAATTTGTAGTGAGGCACCTAATACATTTTAAAGTGACATTGATTGCTAGTTATATCATCCATCTTGTTATACAAATGGTTATGGATGTACTTCTATTAAATAATGCGATCTATTAATAAAACAAAGTGCTTGTTTGGAAAGGACGGAATGTTCTTGGACACATTTTTGTAATAATTAATTTGAAAGATGTGATTAGATTTAGGATGCAAGTCATTCTATTTGTTCTAACTCAAAAGTATCACTTCAATAATGTGTATATGCTGAAGACATTAAAATATGTAGGCCTTAAAATTGTGAAGATTTACCTCATTATATAACATCTCATAGTTTATGTAATTAATTAAATTAAAATTGCACAACAAGTGGGAGGGGATGTATATCTTAAGGGTTATGTTCTTCGTATAAAACTAGCTTCATTTGCTTTAATGCTTATGGATAATAAAAGTGTATTTGGGATTAAGTTAATAATATTTGTAGAGACATCAAATGTTTTGATTTTTCAGGTAGAACTGATGCTGAATGTGAATAAAAATTAAGTGGATGTATAACTGATGGTACAAATTGTATCTATGGTGAATCTTGTATTGAATATAAGAACTAAAACTATTGTATCTATTCCAAAACTGGACCTTGTTTATGGGTTTCAAACTAATGTATTAACTATTCTAAATGTGATGATGCAAAATTAACAACTTTTGAAGATTGCCAACTGATTTCAATCTCATGCACTACAAATAGATAAAATTGCATACCAATTACTTATTGTTCTCAATATTAAAATTACGAATCATGTATTTTTGGATTAGATGGCTTATGTGGATGGAATGAAAAATGTTAAAAATTTTAATCTTGCTCAGATATGAAGTCTGTTGATACTGAAACTTGTAGAATTTTTCATAATGATTGTGTATCTGATGGATCTTTATGCATTAAGCAAGCTAAAAGCTGTCCTTTGTACTTAAGTTCAATTGCTTGTGCTAATCCTTCTTTGGAAGGATTGTGTATTTGGGATTCAAAAGCTTAAAATTGTAAATTAAAATAATGTGAAGATTCTACATATGACACTCATTCTTAATGTTAAAATGTTAGTAATTTATGTACTACTGATGGTAAAAAGTGTATTAAATTATCATAATGTAAATCTTATCTAGAACTTTCCTGTCATTATGGAACTGATGGTGAATGCATTTTTAGTTATCCAATTAGTGGCAACTCTACTATCAAATCATGTAGAGCTAAGGAATGCTAAGATATTTACTTTTCTTAAGATAACTAAACTTGCCAAAAAGCCATTCCAGGAAAGCGATGTGTCTCAAATGGTTCTTATTGCATACCTCAAGCACCATGTGATACTTATAAAACTCTTACTGCTTGCTAAGGAGGAGGTTTTGATGGTTAAAACTCAAGTACATGTGTTTTTCTTCCAATTAAAAAACACTCTTAAATTGGTACTTGTAAAGTTTTTTTATCATGCATTGAAGCTGAAGAAGATTAACTTACATGTTAGACTAATCTTTCTTGCTATTGGAATTCCAGCTAAAACAAATGTGTTGATTAAACTTGTTAAACTTTTTCATTTGGCTTTAATTGTAACCCAATTCCAAGTTTTGATGGTACAAAATATACCATTTGTATATTCGAAAATGGTAAATGCTAGACACTTGATCCAAAAACTATTTCAGATTCTTAGACTTGCTATGTTGCATCCGCATACACTCATACGTGGAATACTTTGACAAATCAATGCGAAACTTGTTCGAATGGATCAACACCTGATTAACCTCGTCAGGATTCATTTGCTACCTCAATTTCTGTATTTATACTAGCAAGTTTAGTCTTTTGAAAATGTTATTTTTAAATTAAATTTATTTTTTATTTGTAATTATAAAACCAAAAAAAATAAGTATTTCAATTTTATTTCCATTAATCTAAGATTTTGTTATCAAATATTTATCAGTTTGTTAATTTAACTTGTAAGCTTTTAAATTTAACTATAAAAAGGTTAAATTCTTAAACCGATATTTTCAAAAAAATTCTATTTATTCTTGAAATTTCATTAAGATATTTAATAAAAAAAATACGCAATCAATACATATCTATAAATTTTCAAATAAAATTATTTAGAATAACCAAAAATTTACAATTAAAATTATATCAAAGTAACTTATAAGAGTAATCAATATATATTGATACAAGCTTTGATTTATTAAATAATAGAGAAAGTCTCAATATTTTAAGCATGACTTTAAATTATGATAATTTAAGTCTAAAAATTTAAACATAAGGTCACTTCATTTTTCCTCTATATTATAAATATATATTATTTTTATAACAATTAATCATCACATTTCATGATCCGATTCAGAACTCTAGCTCAAATTTAAAATATTTTCATATGGAACAATTTTCTTATAAATTTTATCCATATCATAAGAGTTATTCAAAATTTTAGTATAGGCATCTTGTCCTTCACTTTCAATAATTTTTTACTTTCTTAATTTTATTGCATTAAGTAACTTTAAATAATATTATAAAATACTGTTTGATCATTTTTACAAGAGAATTTCGTATATAATGAATCGTAAGAAGAATAATATTTGACTTTAAAATCCCTTAATTTTCTTAGATAATCAGCTTATACTTATATATTATTTTCTTATTGTTCATTATTTTCTAGATAAAAATAAATAATTACATATATCAGAAGCTTCAATATTAGATAAACTTTGAGACTTATTCATTTAATAAGCATTTTAAAAAGTTTACAATTCTTCTTCTAATTTTACTTTTTTTTGTTTTGCAGCTTCCAAATTCTATTATTATTCAGATAGCTATATTTCTAATTCACTTTTTTTTTCGATATTTGCCATAAAATCAATAAAATTAGTAGAATGGCTATAATTTTATTCTTTTATGTCAAATATTCCTTTTATTTAAGAGTATTTCTTTTCAAATTACTCCAATTTTTCATGTATAGTCTTAGTGTTTTTTTCTTATTATTATTTTAATTTCTTATTTTATTATGCATCATTCTGTTTAGCTTAATTTCTTCTTAAGTTTTAGACAGACTCTAAAGCTTAATCCTGTATATACACATCAGCTAAAATTTGATGGAATATAAATACCTGCTTAAAAAAGATGATCTAAATTCTTTTTTTCTAGTAATGAATTCCTAATTTAATTAATTAAATTTCCTTAATGTTTCTTTTTTTGATTATAGGTAGTCAAAAAGTCATCTATAGTTCTATAAAGTGTTTGTATTTGTTATTTATTTTTTGAGATTTCGATTTCTTCAAATCGAATTAATTTTTTAAAATTATTAATCAATTATTATAAATGCTAAAATTAAATTGATAATGAATTACTCTAATATATTCTTCGTTTTATTATTTATTATCCTTACATATTTTCAAAATGGTGATGACTCTTACTTTCTATGTGCTACTAGATTTGAAAGAAATTTCAGCTTCCTGCAAACTTTTTTCAAGCTAAGTTTTTGTTTCCTTCAGTTCTTCTAAATTAGATAATTCTTTTTTAATATAACCCTTGTTAAAATCAATGATTTTTTATTATTTAAGTAATTTTGCTAATTTCAAATTTTCATAAATCAAGATATCTAATTTTTTTCTCATTTATTTAGCTTATTATTCTAAGAGATGTAATTACTTTTATGAATGTTTTTATATATCTGTTTTAAGTATTGGAAAAATTTCGGTTTATTAATAAGCATTCAAAGAGAGTGAAGAAGATTAAAATGATTTTAATCTACCTTTTTATGTTTTAAATTTATCCAATAATTTAACAGTATTTTAACCATCACAAGATCTATTATCAATAAGTATTTTAATCTGTTTAGATTCTTGATTGAGATTATCTAAATCAATAAAATCCTATGTGATAAACATTGTTCTTTCATATTTTTCTTAAGACATATTAATTGTTGAAGCGTTTATACTCTCAATTTTTGGGAGGATGCCTTTACTTCTATCAAATCTACTTGCTTAAGTATTATCAAAATTATATTCAAGTTTCACTGGTTAAGGTTAATTTAATACACTAGCTTAAGGGATTAAAATGATTGATTATTATTATTCTTCTGGTTCGGTTTCATACATTTATTTTTTTTTTAATTTAGCTTCAATTGCAATTTTTAATGCAGCTAAATATTAATGAAATAGTATTACAATTGGTATAAGCATGTTCCTCTTCCACACTCATGTAATCAGTTGCTGATGAAAAGCAATGCTTTATAGTTTTAGAATAATCACATTTTTTACTGATACTCAAGCATGCCCATGGAAATTATATCCAAATCCATCTTTTATAATAATAATCTGATGAAACTCTATCTCCAGTGATTTCCTCTTCACCAGATAATGATTCTTTTTTGTCTGTTAATAATTTTTAGAGGATCTTCTACATTTGGTACTTGAATTCATCTAATTCTAAGGTTTAAATAGTTTCTAATTCATCTGGTTCTCTTTCACTTTACTTTATCATTTATTAAAGATAGTGATTTCTAACTTCCATTCTATTTTATTATATTTCTACATTTTGAGATTCCATTTTTGTCAGAGCTGGTGTTTTTATAGCTTTAGCCACTCTTTTTAAATGTTTAGCAGGGTCAAATTATATTAATTCTGGATCTTTATTAAAATACAAGTCTAATTTCAAAATTTCTTATAATAACCCTATATCATAAAGATCTTACAAAACTCCTATAATAGGAGGATGTCTAAATACAGGAGTGTTTTTGGTTTCAAAATCTCCAAATTCTTTAAGAAATCTAGATACTTAAATTATAATTCTAAAAAGATCTTCTGCATTCGGAAGATAATGAATTTGAAAACCTTCAACTGCTTTATTATACTCTAAGACAGGATCAAATCCATTTTCCTCTAATTTTTACCAATATCTGCATAGATCATATTTATTATTTGGATTAAACAACAGCAAAAAATTTTCAATTATACTAATGACTTCTTTTAATCTAAAATAATTCTTAGCTGAAAATAGATGAAAAGTTTCTTCTTCTAATTTTCTAATCGAATTGTTAGTATACTTAGCTATAGTTTCTGCTATTTTATCATGTAATTACAAAGTTTTATCATTATGATAACAATTGATGACACATTTTTTAAAAATTTCATTATGTATTATCCATAATTCCCGATGCTTCATTAGAAAAACCTTAAAAAAAAGTAAAAATAATTTCCATTATTTTTCTTCGAATTCACAAACTGATTAAATTTCCTTATAAGTCAATCCTTTTTAAGTTATAGCAAGAACAGTAATAAGTTTAATAAATTTAGGATCTTATTTCAATTCAGGAGTTTTAGGAGTAAAAATAAAACTTTCACTAAAGAATTTTAGTTAGAATGTAAACAATTCCTCAACGGATCTAAAATTTTTAATTTATTCCAAATTTAATGCTTTTAAAATGTTTTCGACAAAATCAACATCAATATCTTTAAGTTCTACTAACCCATCAGTTGGATATGGTAGAAAAATAGTCATAAAACTTCTTACAAATAATGGTTAATTTCTAACTTTGTAATTTAATTGTATAAATAATTCTTATATTGCTTATACTCTTTAATCAGACTAGATTAGTATATATAGATTACAAGAAATGATTGTTTTCCGAAATGACCATTAACCATAGATTTGATAACTTTAGGATCACAAGTGATTGGAATAACATGACAAGAGGGTTTGAGTATTCTCATAGAATTAGAATTTTTTTCAGCAGTTACAATTACTTTAATATTTTTTGGGAAATATTTAGGTAACCAAAAAGAGACATTAGCTTCTCTATGTACATCTAACATGTCTCTAAAATTATCAATTCCTTCAAATATTAATATCACCTATATTTTTTTGGAATTATATACCTTATCATAAATGACTTTAGCTCCATTTAAGAATTGTTATTCTAATTCTCTACTGCAAATTTCTAACCAATAATGAAAGTATCTTCGAAGCTTTTCTTCTACTAATTCTACCTTCTATTTGATATTAAGAGTCTCTCTTAATTTAATTAATATTCGATAAATTGCAAAAAAGTAATTGCTATTCTTCCCTGATTAAGTCGCAAAATGAGGAATGATATAATCTTAATAACGCTATGATGAATAAGATTTATACTCCTTTCTTATTTTTTGCATGATATTCCATCCATTTCACTAATAAAGTCTTCTTTCCAATTCCATCATCTGCTTCCAATACTAATGGAGTGTTTTAATGCAATGATTTCTCTTCATCTAACCAATCTTCAATCTCTAAAAAATAACGATCTAAACCAGAAGCAGTTCTAAAATCATTTTTATAAGTTACTAATTTTTGTAATATTCAACAACTACATCAGATGAGCTTAAATATAAATAAATGATTACTCTATGTAATTCATGTTTTCATTTCTCATTGATTCTATTGTAGTCTTCTTATCTTTTGGTGATGTAGGTCGATTTGAATATGCATCATCCATTTTATATTTAAATTAATGATTGAAGAAAGTTTTCTTTACAATGAAAATGAAGAATTTGGAGAATAACTTCTAGAAGATTTTACAATCTTTCAAAAATTAGGAACAGGTGCATTCAGCAAAGTCTATAAAGTTATGTATCAAGATTAGATCTATGCGTTGAAAGTATAGTTCAAATTTTAATAGGTTGTTGATAAATTATTGGCTACTGGAAATAATATTGTAGATAAGCTCAATCAAGAGGCTACTATATTAAGCACACTTGAACATCCTAATATTGTTCAATACTATAGAACTATTGAATCAAAGAGGAAACTTTATTTTCTAATCGAATATATTGAAGGCAAATCACTTCAGGAATGTATTGAAGCGTCATTGAGCGACACATAAATAAGACAAATTATATAATAAATAATATATGCAGTAGCATATATTCATAAGAAAGGTATTATTCACAGAGATCTAAAACCGGGTATGAAAATGTTTTATAATTAGATAACATTTTGATTGATTAAGAATGGAATGTAAAAATCATTGATTTTGGTTTAAGTTTCCAAACAATAAAATCGACTACCCATGAAACATGCGGAACACTAATTTATATGGCACCAGAAGCTTTAATGAAAAAGGAATATTTTAAATCAGTGGATATGTGGAGTCTAGGAATAATTCAATTTATGATGTTTGCAAATTGTCATCCATTTTGGATTGATGATACAAGAGAAAGTTTTCTAAAGAAAATGAAAAGTCCTTAATTAGCAAGTTATCCCAATAATATGAACAAGTTTAATTTCGACATAATCATAGAATAGAGCGGCAATATCATTTTTTGAAAAAACTGCTGCTTGGGAACCAGAAGCTAGACTTACAGCTGAATAAGCATTAATTCATCCATGGATAAGTGGTGTTAATAGTCAAATGCCAATGTCTTCAAAGGATATCATCTAAACATTTAAATGTTAGAATGAATTCCATCATGTATTAAAAAGTATGAATATTTAAAGATGATAAAAATGTTAATGATACTTAAATTGATATAAAAGGTTAGTTAAAAGCGTGATTCAGTTTAAACACTATAAATCAGAGCCCAATCTCAATTTTAAAATAATTTATAACCTTTGATAGTAAGTTCAAGAAATCCAAGCTCATAGTAAAAATTGAAAACAGAATCTTAATAAATTTAACCCCCATTATCTGCACACAGAAGCACTGTATCAAGAATGCAAAACAATTCTTCTTTTCTTAGTTTTTAAGATGTATAATTGTATTATAATTAGTAACCAAGAGAGGATGTGAAGGTGAAATAAATAAAATGTAAATAATAACAATTTAAATTGCCTCCTATAAATGCCAAATCTGCAAATAATTCTCCCTATAATAGTAACACTCAACAAAGGTTCACATTCAGTCCGTTTAAGAAACCACAGGCAACTGGGGAACATAAGAAGTCATAATTTAAATAATGAAATATAATATTTTATATGTCATTTTTAAAGAAATTATTCTAAAAGCAAACGAAGGAAAAAGAAAATCAATAAGTCCAACATAATATCAACTAAATTTATAACACTTAACCATTCCAAAGGAAATCAAATCCAGTTTATAATTACAATGGGATTTATCGAATCGAATAATTTGAAATAATATTAGAACAATAAATAATTGACCTTGAGTAATTAAAATAGTTGACTTGGAGAGGAGCTCCTTAAGGTATTTTATAATATTATAAAAGTTTACAGAGCAAAAGTGTGGAAATTAATATTAAAATACATACCTCCTAATCATATGAGTCAAACAAGTGTAATATAGAAGAAAAGGCAAGATTATATATAATACATAAAAAACTATTATGAGCAAATTAACGAGAGAGATGATAGCGAAGAAAAAATAATAAAAATAATATCAAATGATGTATTAAGAACTTAACCAGATTTCAAATTATTTAGAGATCCAAAAATCTAAAACCTATTCAAAAGATTGTTATTTATATGGAGTCAGAGACATCCAATGAGTGGGTAATTAATATTATAAAATAGTTATGTCTAAGGAATAAATGATATTGCATCTCCATTGATTGCAGTATTTCTAAATGAATATGTCAGAGTAGATTTCAATAAATTCGACCTACCTTCTGATTTTCACAAACTTCCAGATGATATACTCCTAGATATTGAAGCTGATATTTATTGGTGTCTCTGCAAAATAATTGAAAATATCTAAGATTATTTCATCTAAAATTAACCTGGTGTATCTTTAGCTTATGAAAAAATAAAAACCATTCTCAGTACAGTAAGCTACATATAATATTTAGATTGATCCATCCATCTTAGAATATTTCCATCAGCAATAAATTGATTTTAATCATTTTGCTTTTAGATGGGTAATATGTTTGCTTGTAAGAGAATTCCCTCTCTATTTGGCTATCAGATTAATGGATACATATCTTTCAGAAGGAGATAATATGGCCAATCTTCATATTTATACTGTTTCTAATCTAATCCTTAAATGTGGACCTGAAGTATCATTTTATTAAAGATTAGATAAAAAATAAAAATATGGGGGATGCTGTCATATTTTTATAGAACCTTCCTACCAAGGATTGGACAGAATTAGATATTGAAATGCTCTTATAAGAAGCTTATGTATTTAAAGAGTATTTAACAAATAAACAAAATCTAAATCAATCCATGACCCCCACTTAATCAAATCGAATAAACTATAAATGAAGATAAATTCTCTTTATTAATTTTAATTAACGAAAATTATACCTATGCAATAATTATATTGTCAATCTCCCAAATAACCTATCAAGAAAGATTCTTGTTTGTAACAATTCTAAAAATTACTCTCTGAATCTCTTAATCGGAAATAAGCTAAATAAAATAAAGAAAATAATAGAAGTAGTTTTCAAATGAGAAGCTATAGCAAATTACTATCACCTCCTCATCGTTCTATCCCAATTAATAATTAACTTAATTAGGACCTCAAAAAAACACTTAATAGAGTCAAATCTATGTTAGATAAAGCTTATTAAGAAAACTTAGCTTTATAGACAGAAAACAGGGATTTAATTTAATTATTGCAAGAGAAAAACTAATTGATTGAAAAATTATAATCAAAAAAATCCTTAAGTCAACATTGCTGAATTATGCAATTCATTTGTAATACTATCAATATATATATTAATATATATAATGAATAAATCTAAAACTAAATCACCTCCTCCAGGAAAACAATAATAAAGTTTATCAGCTGAACCTAAAGAAACTAAGAAGCTTAGAACAACTTTAGATTATTCGTTCAAAGAAATAAAGAAACTTGAAGGTATGTATTGTAACTACTATCCAAGAATTAAAAAATAAAGAAGTTAAACCCAGGGAAGGTGAGCAATGGATATTTAAGGAATAAAAGAAATAAGAAAATTAAGAAGTAAAAAATGATACTCCGAAAGAATAAGTGCTTAAGTAATAATAATCTTTGCCAGAAGAAACAGAACCTGTTTAACCATAATAATAATAACCTTAAAAATAATAAGACAATAAAAAAGGTAACGCTCCTCAACCACCACCTCCTTAATTAATTCCCTAAACAAATGCTGCAACCTAATTAATCACTTTATAAAATATACCTCTAAATGGAAAAATAGTTGGTGGCAAATTATAAGAAAATAAAAACCAAAATCAGCAATCTAAGTTTAAACCTGAGTTATGTTGTTAATCATTAATCTTTTGTTAAAATAAATTAACAAGTCTTAGTGGATTTTATTAGGTCATGTAAACTGTTATGCCTAATGTTGAACTACTAAGATGGATTGATTTATCATATAATCAATTAACAACTCTAGATTACAATTTCAAAGAATTGCCTCATTTATAATCGTTATATCTCAATTTTAATTAAATAAAGGATATCAATGAATTAAAACAAGTATAATAAATTTACTATATAAATATAGTTATCACATCTCCAAGAGTTTAGATCTCTTAAGATATATGGAAATCCAATAGAGTAGATCATCAACTTTAGATTATATATAATTGATGTGCTTCCCTAATTGAAAAGAATAGATTCTGTATTAATTAGTAAAAAAGTATTTTGTTTATATATAAATATAGGAAAGAGACAATTCATCAATGATTGTAAAAGTTTTTGATTTCAAACCTTAAATGAAAGCTTAAGCAGATAAGGATAAATTGTTATTACAATAAACTTAAATAACATAATAAAAGTCTAAGTCTTAACCAAAAAAGAAAAAATGATAATTTAATATTCTAATAAATTGGTATTTATATAAGGGAAAAAAAGTAATCAATAATTTTTATTAAGATTTTTTCTTTTAAGTTACTATTCCATTTTAAAATTATCCTATTTAACAACTTTAATCTAGAAAGATAATATAATATTATACTCTTGTTTTTATGTCTTATAGATCTTAATCAGTATATTCAGAATCATTAATAACTTATTGCAATCTTTCATTTTCTTCTATCATTAATTAAACTTTTTCATTAAGATCTGCATATAAATCATCTGTCACTTTTTGATTATAAACTTACTCAAGTTATTTATATGTTTATTTTAAATGCTCTTCTTCCCTTTTTAATTGTGTTTATTGTTTATTTAAATTTTCAATTTCATTTTTGACTCTGGCTATATCAGAAATCATTTAAAGATTGGAATTAGAAGATAATTATTAATTCAACCTATCGTTTTCAGATATTAGATTCTAAACCTTACTCTCTAATTCATTAACTAAATCTTTAATTTATGAAGCATCATTTTAATCAAGTTTAATTTCTAATTCCTCACATTTTTTTTAGTATTATTATTATTCCTATTTGATAATCTAAAATTATTATGATGTTTGTTTACGAATTTACTAAGATTTTTCTAAACTATCTTTTAATGTAAAAGGATCAGTTTGCATAATTAGAGACTAATTTTCAAATTACAATTTATCATTAAGCTGTTTTAGTAAATTAATTTTTTATTCTAATTCTTAAATAAATTAAGAAGATTAGCCTCTTTGAACTTCGCTTTCAATTTATTGAATAGATGATTACAATGAATTATTTGATTCTTACAATTATTTAAGTTCAATTAATATATTTGTATTGGTTTGATTAATTGATTTAAGTTATGATTACGATCCTTTATTATTATGATAAAGGGGGGTGTTTATTAAATTATAAGGTTGAGGGGATTAAATAATAGTAGGTTATTGAGTATGTTTGGGAGATTAAAATATAATAGAGTTATCACGATTTTAAGCAGGACTCATACATACAAATTATTTTGTTGGATTGATGTATTAAGATAAATTTGTTTCATTGACTGAATCATTTTTTTTCTCATTTTTACCTCCAACTTTGAATGAAATTGAATAGTCATGAGATTAGTTTGGATTTAGATTAGGTTTAGAATTACTAAATTGTAAAGACTAGAGAATAAAGAAATTAAATACAGGAGGTTTATCTTAATGAGTAGAATTAGATGATCTTTTTAAATATTAATTGTAGTATGGATTTGTATTAATGGAATTAGTTTTATTAATGGAATCTATATCAGTACTTGCTTTGTGATGAAATTTATTAGATTGGATTTATGTATTTTATGTATTTTCAATACTTGAAAATGGTGATCTTGATTGATATTGATTATATTTTAATGATTATTATTATGGTTCTATTTTGTTAAAGTTTAAATTTACATGATGGATTCCTTCTTCCAACTTAATATTGTTACATGCTAACAGCCAAATTTTAATTATTATTTATGAAATTAAGAAAATTAGGATTATCAATATTATTATGTAGTGCTGGATCATATAGTCTATACTGTAATGAGAAGACTAAAGCGTATATTTGGGGTAATGGAGTATATTAGGCAATACCTGGATAAGGTTTAAGTTTCAACAACTTTACTCCAAAATTATTAATTGATTTTGATGATAAGAATTTATAGAAGCTATTTCTATCTGAATAATTTGAAAGTGGTATTACAGGTAATGGAGATGGATATATTTGGACTGCTCATAAATTAGGAAGTCAAGAAGATAAAAATTCTAATGATGGAAAAAGATAAAATATAATTAAAATCAATGTACCAAAAGGTAAAATTAAATAAATTAAATACACTAAATAATTTGTATGGGCATTGACACAGAATGGAGATGTCTTTTAATATTAAATTAAAGAAGGATAATTTATAAATACTCCAAAAAAAATTAATAGTTTATAAAATATAAAATAAATAGAATGTGGAGAAGATCACTTTGTAGCACTTACTAATGATGGTTCTATTTTTACTATGGGTGATGATACTTATGGTCAATGCGGATTAGGATCTAATAATAGAAGTACTGCTCCACCTTTTTATGATTAAAGAATTAGAAATCCTACTAAAATAGAAAATTTACCAAAAGTAAATAAAATTATTTGTGGATCTAATCATACATTATGCATAAGTACAGAAGGTTCAGTTTATGGTTGGGGATCAAATTCTTAAATGTAATTATCACATTCAGAAGAATTCTCAAGAGTTGGAGAACCATTAATAGCTGTTTATAATCCTCTAAGAATTTCAGCTTTGATGGATAGTAATAATTAAGTTTTAGATTTGGCCGCTGGTAATGAATTCAGTGTATTTGTAACAAAAAATAAATAAAATTCAGAAACTGAAGTATTTGCATGTGGACACAATATTAGAGGATAATTAGGTTGTGGATTTGTTAGACATATTAGTGATATTGTAAAATTAGAAGGATTGTCAAATTTTAAAATTAATATCAATGGTAAATAAGAAAATGTAGAAATCAAATAAATTGAATGCGGTTACAATCATTGTATGGCACTCACAAATGTTGGTGCCATCTTAGAATGGGGAGATAATGAATATGGACAATTAGGAAATAAAAAGAGGTAATATTAACAATATCAATACCTAGATCTTTTACAGATAAACCTATAGTAGTATCATAATTTGTGTAAAATAGAGTTGCATCCATTTCTTGTGGTAGTAATACCAGTGGGGTAATTATTTAGTAATGAGAGAGTATATAATATTAATTCATTAATTCTATATAAATATTATTATAAAAGTGATATCATCGATTACAGAATCATCATCTATTGTCCACATTCGGTAAGCTACTCTCATCAACTCCTCACTTGCACCTTCTATATTGTTTTATTAATAGAATTTCCCTATAATATCAACTACAACTTAATTGTCTAAGAATTCCCAAATTCCATCTGAGGCAATAATAATGAATTTATCATTTAATCCCAACTAATACTCAACAATGTCTGGAACACTACTAACTCCAATAGATGCTGCCACTTAATCTCCTATACTTCTACTCATTGCTAAACCAGGATATTATGTTCCATTTACCCAAACTCTCATGGGTCCGATAGAATTTCCTAGAATAATAAGTATAATATACCATTTTAATCATAAAACGTATCTATTTTTCCTCCATTTTAAATAACTCTACTTTATTCTTTTTTTATTGTTAGTTTATGATCAATAGATAATTAATATGGTTTAAATTTAGATCCATATCCATTAAATTTACCAATTACTGTTCTACTGTCTCCTACATTAAAAGAAAACAGCTTTCCATTTTCTTACAGTATTAAACCATTCAAAGTAGAACCACTAAAATTTGTATCGAAAGCTTATTTATTTACGTTAAGAGATATATTTGAAATAGATTTTTGAATAGTTTCCTTTATTTAAGAAAATTATAATTCTTTTCGAATAAAATTAGGTAAATTAGTTTAAATAAAATTAGAAACAAACTGTCCATTTTGACCATGACCATCACAAACAAAAAATAAATGTAAATCTTCAATTAGATTGGTTTAACAATAAAATATGTCTTAGTTAACTTTTTTTGGATTATTAGCTATTTAACCTTATCTTGTTTTATGAATATATTTTAGATTAAATTATAGAGTATCATGAGATTCAAGACTACATAATGAAGCTGTAGATCTATATTTATTATATGATTCTTCTGTCTTTAAAATATTGATTTAACTACGAACTCTTCTTTCAGGAACTGAAGATTCAGGATTAATCTTTTTAATTATTTGAGATAATTACTTACATAATTATGCCATATTTATTTTCGAGATCTTATCGGTACTCTATTCATCTCTTTAGATTTGTTTAATTTCAATATTTAGTCTAAAAAAGAATTGTATTTGCTATGACTGGTGTTCAATTATTATCGGCTTTGTTAAGAATAATTATTAATTATCAACTCTACGAAAATAAATGATATTTACTTTTTTTTGTATATTGAGATTGTTACTCACTATAATCTCTATATCCCATTCCAAATTTGTCATTTGCATATTACTTTTATTTTAACTAATTAATTGCATTATCATCTTTCATTATTATTTCTAAATACTTATGTTATTTCTATTTTGTTACAGATTATTGGCTTCGGTTCTGAAAATTCTTGGGCTTTTTAATCTCTTTGATGCTGATTTAGTATTATAAAAAATCCTTTAATTCATATTATTTATAATAAAGAAATGGATGAAAGTGGAATTATAGGATAAATGATACTTGAAAGCACTGGAAAAATTAAAAAGGTTATTAATTTTATTAATATTTAGAGTAGTGGCACTTTAGATAATCCTAAATTAATCCCATTCATAACTACTATTGTGTCATCAACTGCTAAGATTTTAGAAAGACAATCACTCAATAGAATAACATGTAAATTAAACATTTATTCTAGTAAGTTATTAAGACTCAGATATCATAATCTACATAGATTAATCAGACATTGTTGTTTTAGAAAGAAAAAAGTGATGTAAATATATACATTAAAAAATAATATGTATATGAAATATATATTTTTGCATTTTTATAATGAGTTATATAGATTGCCTTTTACTCCCATGCAAAGTCATTCCAAACTAAACTTTTTAATTATATTTCAAGAGTAATATTAATATTTATTTCATGAACAAAATTTAACTCGTATTTGTATTCAAATTTTTATTTTATAATTATATAGTAGAATATTTAAGTAGATTCATTAAGATTACCTGTTACAAAAGAAATTATATTTAAATTATAAATTTAAAAACTTAAATTCATTTTCGTACTTTGTTGGAATGAGAAATTATAGATTAATACCTAAAAATAAAACTATTAATAAATCTTATATGAGAATTTGATTAATCTTTAATAGAAGTACTTTTAGACTAAACAAATCTAAGTATACATACATAGGTTTTATACAAAGAACAGAATAATAAGAAATTAAAAAGAAATAGAGATATAATTAATTTTCTTCCGACTCTGTAGTTATGCAATATTTGTTGATAGAACTGAATAATGATATTCATAAATAAAAATAAAGCTTAAGTATCGAAAAATCGAAAATTTATTTTTCTAGTATTAACTAAAATATGATAAATATTAGTATTTGATTATTTGACATAAATATATTTATATGATAATAATTATTATTACAATAAAATAAAATGAAAATATGTTTTTTGAATAGAACAAAATCTAAACATAGTTCTAATCATTCAGCGTTTAAATAATCCTTCTTAAATGGATGAATTAAGAAAGTAATCTGAGATTTAGAGGGATTTGTGAAATAAATAATTTATATTTGAGAATGAATAATACTTGTTAAAGATATAGAAACTTATTTAATATTAAAAATAGTAAAAAAATTGAGATAGAAAAATGTTTAAAAATGATTGGAATATAAAGAATTAATAATGAAATAAAAATAGACAAGATTGATAAGGTTAACTATATCATTTTTATAAACGAAACAATAGATGAAGATGATAATTCGAATATATATTCAGGGAAATCGAATTAATGATTTTAGTTTATATCTCATTCCATTGTTGATTTTTGCACTTTATACGAACTTGCTTTTTTTAAACCCATTTTAGGTGTTTAAGCATTAAGTTTGGATATAGCATCTTCTAGATGTGCTGCTTCATCATTTACACAATCTTCATCTTTTCCCATTTAATTAATTTATTATTAAAACGAATTTTTCAATGCTGTCTTTCTTAAATCTGATTAATTGTTTTTCTTAGCTACAGGAGAATCTATTTAAATTATGAATAATTTAATACTTGCATCTTAATTTTATTGTTACTTCATAGATTAACTGAATTAACTAAATTTACTTTATTGAGGCTATGGTTTTTAATCTAATCTTGTTACTGAACCATTATTTGAAACATTTGAAAATGATCCCATTGTATCTATTCTGCCATTCAAAGCAGGTTATCTTTATTATAATTACATAGATCCAACTTAGCTTGGTGGTCTATAATATGGAGATAATAATTAATTATTACCCTTATTATTTGCCTAATCCAAATACAAAGTCTTTTTCATAATCTCGAAGACTTTCTTAGACATCAATTAAATCTTATTCCTTAAAGATTTCTTTGAAATAAGGATGTTTTAAACAATCTTCAGATGATACTCTTCCTTTAGGTTCAGGATATAGCATCTTATTTAATAAATCTACTAATTATACTGGGGCCTATAAATATATCATAAATTATGAATTACAGTTTAAATTTATTTCAAATTGTAATTAATTTCACAATTCTTATTTGCTCTTAAAATAGCTTTATAATCTGTTCCTTAAAAAGGTTATCTGCCAGTTAATAGAATATAAAAGATAACTCCAGCACTAAACACATCACATTTTTCATCATAAAAGGGATCTCCTTCTTTATATATTAATATTTCAGGTGCTACAAATCCAGGAGTGCCACATCTTTTAAATAAGACATCTTCATTTAAAAATGTTGCTAAGCCAAAATCTGCTATAACAACATCAGTATCATTATCTTTTTCTTTTAGTAATAAATTCTCTGGTTTTAAATCTCTATGAATGCATCTCTTTGAATGAAGATGACAAAGTGCTTTCATTAAATTATACATCAGTTTTTATAGATTTGGAGCTGATAAAGGTTATGATTTCACTCTTGATAATAATTCTCCTCCTTTTAAAATATCCAATATAAAATAAATTGAATTTTAGGTTTCATATACTTCATGCAGTCTTACCAAATTTTCTTAATTTAATCTTCTCATCACTTTAATTTCATTTTCCAATGATTCTCTACCCTTAAATTATTCTAACATAAATTCTTTATTAAATGCTTTGACAGCATAATTGATACCAGTAGATTTTTTAGTTGCCAAATAAACTTTAGCAAAACTTCCTTTTCCTATCATTTTGGTAACTCCAAATTCATCATGAAATGTAGATTGTAAACATCTATAATTTAAAAGGTTCTTAAATGGATTGTAGTCTTCAAATTTGAAATCTTTGTAAGTTCCATTACGAGACAATCTAATGATGTTGCCATGTTCATCATGTTTGATTACAGTCATCATAACAACTGTAATTTATAGTTAATTTATAGTTTCTTTTTTGATGTAGTACAAATGTTCATTTCCCACTTGAATTGTAATTGGTTTAATTTATTTAGATTTTTTGGGTATTTTATAACATTCTTGTTAAAAAACTATGTTATCATTCTAAAGATTGATAGAATTATTACTTCATAAGTATCTTAATTTAATGTTTGCCAAATAGGGGGTGACTTTCCTATTAGATCTGGATTATCAAAAAAAGAAGCAATTTCAGTATTCATTATAATATTTTAATAATTTATATTAATATTTATAAATATATTATGGGTGCAGCTTGTGCGAATGCAAAAATGAATCAGACAGTTCCTTTAATAAAAATAACGAATGGAGAAGATTAGGCAAATTAAAAATAAGAAAACCAATAATAATAATAAAGAAGCACTTCTTCCAGAGAACAAAACATCACTAAATTAAGCTCACTTTCAAAATAAGTTTCAAATATATCATCAGATGGAATACCAGTAAGAAAGAACACAACATCAAGAATGTCGATTTCAGGAGAAGAAAAAGAGAAGAAACCTAAAGTTTAAGGGAAAAATCAAGGATTGGAATAATTGCTGAAACAAAGAGAATTTATACTTGAGAAATTTCTGAACGATATACAGTTGTTAGACAAATAATTAATGTCAGATGTTATTCAAATGTTAAGATTCTTCTTGTCTCATTTAGAATAATCAAACATTTATTGGACAAAGTACTAAATCCTATATCTATTATTAGAGTCTGGTTAATAAACAAGAATGATTACAGTATCGTTGTCGGATTTACTAATAATATAGGAGAATCCAGAAAAATCAGAATCTTGTATACCAAATAAATTGAATTGGTAGCTAATTTGCTGGACAACTATTTATTTTATTAGTAATTTGCAAACTATAAAATACATGATTTTAGTTTCAGATTGAATAAAAAGCATAATAACTTTTATGTGTTCTCTGAATAAGAATATTGTGATATGTCATTAGACAATATTTAATTGCAACCCGAAGATATCCAACCATTATTAGAGTATCTTTTAACTACTATTTAATTTATGCATCAGAACTTCTATGTTCATTCAGGGTAATTCATAATTGTAATTAAGAATTAAGCCATCCAACGTCTATATGATTCATCATAAATAAAAGTTATTTAAATTAGACTTGAGCTTTTCCGCTTTTAGATTCTCAAGAAGACTAATCAAAAATAAAATCAAAGATTTTAGAGCCAATCTCGTCAATGATTTAGAAGATATTGCAATTCTTATTATCAATTCTTTTTATAAAGGCTCTGACATTAGATAATAATTAAAATAAAAGAATATTGATTTTGCTAATATTATTGAATCCCTTTATTAGAAATAGAAAAACATAATTGAGTCCTATGTTAAGGATATAATACTTTTACTCTATAGAAATAGACAATATTTATATGATCTTAAGGCCCCCGATTATGTATCCTTCTTAAAATGTCATTCGAATTCTGAACTTAAAGACTTTATTTTAGATGTTCCAAATAATAATCCTAATAATACTAACACAAAAAATGTTCTATTTGAATATACCAATAATAAAGTTGCCTTTTATAATCTAACATAAATAAGAAATCAAAAGTCGTATACTTAATATGAATTAATCGATTAAAATGGATAATAAATTAATATAATTAATGGAAGTGCTTATATTTAAGATAATAAATTTTATTTTGCTTTTGAAAACATGATCGGAATGATAACTGTTAAGTTAAGTTCTGAATAACTTGAAGATACGTTAGAAATGCTCTAAATATCTCTTAGATAATATTTAGCTACCAAGGAACAATAGAAAAAAGAACGGATTGATTCCGCTTAAAAAAATTACTAATTATAATTATAAATTAACTAGCATAGTCCAACAACTTATATTGAAGATTAATTTAAATTTAAAGACACCACTTAAACATAAAAATAACCTAATAAAAATTTTCATGATAGGATTTATTTTACTTCTTAAAATTTATAGGAAATTTTTAGTAATATTGATGTTGAATAAAGAAATTACATAACAGCCTAATAATTCTATGACTTTCTATAACAATAAACAGATTCTATTGACAATTCATTGCTTTAATAACTTTTGTTTGATAAAATTTAAGAAATAGTTTTATTCTTTTCTGATAAGAATTTAACATTTCATGAATTCTTATAAATATTTTCATTTAGATCAAAATAATAATTACCTATATATAAGAAAATTGTTAAACCTTTAAAATAAGCTTATAATGTGAAATCATTTACGATTATTAACAATACTGTTCATTATTATGACGGTTAAAATTTATATAGCGATGAAAATCAAATTGAAATATAATATGATTTAAAATATATCATCAACAATTAAAATTAACTTTTAATTATTGGAATACAAGATGACTGTCTTCAAATTAATACTTAATATAATTCTATTCAAACTGATGTAAAGGTTAATCCAGATTTTGGATTTTATAAATTTAATGATATTTATTTCATTATTCAATAAAATGAACTCATATTGTACTCTCTTAAAAATAAAAAAAGTTTAAAATTTGAGGTAAATGGGATTACTCCCTCATGCAATATAATTTATCATAAATATTTCATACTTTATTTATAAAATTAGAATATTTATCGGATATTTATATCATAAGACAAATGGTGTATAACATCATTTAATGTTTTTGAAGTATTGTATGAACATGGAAGATTAGATTAAAAAATCAAATTAAAATAAATAAGTACTAAACAAAATTCTTCTGATGAATTAATTGGATAGTATTTTATTAATAAGGTTCATTATCCAATTTTAAATCAAACACCATCATTATTTAGAATATTATCTGTTTCTAAAGAATAATAAAATTATATATTAATTTAAAGAACTGTTCATGTAGAATTTGAATCCTTTGATGAATGTTATTAAGTATGTAAGTATTTAGATCCATATTTATTGGATTTCTTTTTAAGCATGGAATAATTTGATGGCAAATTAAGATTAAATTATATTATTGAAAATTGTGAACTTATCTAAAAAGAAGATTGTAATTTTAGATTAATTAAGAGATGTGTTAATAAATTAAATGAGTTAAGATAACATGATATATTTGTTTCGGATATGCATCCAAATAATATTTTTATCACACCTAATTCTGTTATATTTGCTTCACTTATATATAAGACTAATATACCTAGTATTTATTAAGAAAAATCAGTTCCATTTATGTCGTCATTAGAATACATGGAACCCAAATCGTTTTTAGCTTATACTCAAAATTTAACTTAAAATTAAATTTTTATTAATCCTAGCAAAGCTAATATATATAGTTTAGGATTGATATTTTTACGGCTTCTTTCAAATTATTAAATAAAAAATACTAAAGAATAATAATTTTATTTGATGGAAATAAATTTGGCTCTTTAATAATTTTAATTCCCTAATTTAAAACCATTACTTGAAGAAATGCTTAAAGAGAATGAAGAATAAAGATATGATTCTTATTAATTAATATAATTTATTAGAAAATATTAAAAATTAAATTCAAAAGAATTATTCTTTACTTTACAACCATTATAATTATTAGATGCTCAATAATAATAAGTATTATATGGATATTAAAACAATTCAATATATTAATATTAGTAAGTATTTAAAATTTATACAAACATTATATCAACTAATTTATAAGTGCTGTCGGTTTAATCAAATGATGAAGGTTAATTAATCTTATTAGTAAAATGTTTAAATTAAAAGACATTTAAATATATGTTATTATATATATCTTTATCCTAAAATCATTGTGAATAATAATAATAACATTCAACCCTAATTTTTGAAGAATTAGTTAACTTCTAAAAATTTGCAGAAGAAGAACAAGATGAAACAGAAAATCCCTCATAATAAATTACATAATCAAATTTTTTATATATTTAAAACCCTCATACAGTAATAAAAGAAGTTCAAGTCCCAATATTTGATTTATAGAATATAAATGAATGTACTTATTTAACAAATGGAGAGGAAATTTATTTCTTTGGATTCGGAATCACTAATGAAATTAGAAAAGTTGGATCCAGAGATTGCTTTGTATATATGCCTAAAAGACATTTATTCAAAAAAGTTGGATATAGAACAACTTATTATGAAGCTTAAGTATTAGATTTTGGCGAATATTGGTTACTATTTGAAAAGATTTCTATAGATAATAAAATTAGAATTTAGTAAATTATTAAAGCTTCCTTTTTATGTACTGAAAGATAAATAAAATTAAAAAATAGTAATTAAGTGTTCTATTTTAAATATTTTAAAAATATAATCGCCATCTCTAATAACTTATGCTGGTATATCAATATTGATTCATTTAAAGCATTTGAAATATAATGTGATAATATACCCAAATCGATAATCTCTATGCAAAACACTTAAAATAATACAATCTTAACTTAAGATGGTATATCAACTTTATAATTTGATGGAAATGTGTTAAAAGTATATTGATTTTATATATATAATATCAATTTTATTTGAATACTTATTCATTACTAACTCTTAAAATGTTTGATCCATTTTAAAATCTAAATTAATTACTAAAATCAATCTTACTTAATAATTTTTAATTCATTTCTTTCAATATGATAACTATTCAATTTTATAAATCTTTATAATTCTCATAAAGATGCATCTTATTGTAATATTGTGTAAATTAAAATACATTTATTTTAAATAGTTTATTAAATATGAAATATTATCATAAAACTAATAATAATATTATGTTTATTTTTCTCATCTATTTTGCATATTCATAATTCATAGAAGAAGGAATATAAATTCTAGAGAAAGGAATGAAACTAACTTCTGATAGACGATTAATTTATTGGAACTGTCCTTTAGGTTTAAACTCTTATTGTAATAAAAGATTACCATCTATCTCAACAAAAGATTAAGAAACTTTAAATTTAATTTAATATTAAGTATATTATGGTCAATAAATAGGCTTAATAATTATTAGAACAATTAGAGCCTGAATAAATTAAGCATCAATATTATAATTAAAACATTAATCAATTATTTTAAGAAATAGTCATATATGATTAAAATGAAGAATTATTGTCTTTTGCATTTGAATTTAGCTAATTTTATTAGAAGAAAGAATTACAACTTATTTAAAAAAAGTATTATATAGATGTAACAAATCGATCTGCAATTTTAATGAATAACAATAATAATAGTTTTTAAGAATACAATACGGCAATATTTATGAACTTTTCAGATTTTCACATTCCATCAAAGAATAACATTATTAATAATCAATATGGATCCATTAACGTTTTGTATCCTCCTGATAATTTTAATATTAGAACAGGTGAGAAGAATGGATCTATATATTTTAGTAAACCTGTGTATATAACTTAATTTTATGCATTTAGTTATAATCTTAATTCAATAATAAGTATGAATTATAATAATAATACAATTAAGAAAGTTTCAATACCTGTTAAAAATTAATGGGCATTAATAATTGGTCCCATTGGTTAATAAATTAATAATATTACTGTTTCAAAATAAACTCACATTGATTCATTAATGATTAAAATATACAAATAACCATATACAAGATAATAAATTAAAGCTTTAGTAATAGAAAAGATCTTAGAAAGATATTATATAATAAACCCAGAATTATTATTAAACTCAATAAAAATAGAGGAGAATGAAGGAGATGGATAACAAAAAATAGTTTAAGCTGTTGATGATTATTATGAATAAGCTATTTAGGTATTTTTAGAGTTTTTAGAAAAAGTCTTATCTAAGATTTAATTATTTAAATAATAAAAATTATTGAAAGAATTGACTTCACAATAAATATTAGATATATTGTCAGATGTATGTAAGTATTTTAATAATAAAAAGATTGAAAATGAGATGTCCTAAGATGAAATTCTAGTATATTAAAGTTTACTTCAATATTTCCTAGTAAAGAAATATAGTGAGACAGAAATCTAATCAACATACTAAAAGTTACTTTAAATAAATGATGAATTGTAAGATAAAAAATCAGATTGAATTATAGTAATATATTCATTTAAGTGATTCTTCATATTTATGGTCTCTTAATAATTTAAATTTATTTTTATATGCTAAAAATATAGACCATTATTTAGTAAAAGGATTTTCATTTAAGTCTTTAAGAGGAAGTTAAAATGTTGATTTAGACATTAATTTCTTTTTTTCATTATCATAATATTTCTACATTTTTTATTCGGGTACTTTTATTAATTCTTCTTTTTGCAAAGGAGATTCTTCTTTCTCGTTTTAATTTAACAAAATATTAAGAGATTAAGATTGTTAAGAAGAATTTTAAGAAAATAATTTAACAGACCCTCTTACTTTTTTTGTCATTGTTGGATTGTAATATCCAACTGCAGGTTAATTATTATCTGGTGTTTTTATTAAGAGATAGTTCTTTTTAATTGGAGGTATATAATTTGATTGTATGGTTTACTTATGAGATGTTGACCAGGTTGAGTAATTTGTTTTAGACATTTATGGTTATTGGAAATCTTTAAAAAGAGTCTTTAAAAATATTAAATTATTGCTTTCTTACTAATGTGAAGAATGATTAACGAATCTTAAATAAATAGGCCTTTTTTTAGCTTTTGATGGTTATGATTTTGGAGTAATAGAGAAACGAAATTTTGATTTATTAAATTTAAATTAAGTTTTGTAATTTGTTTTTGATCTTATATCTTCTTATTCATTATCCATTATTCCAGTAATGAAGTCATACTAGGATTTTGTCTATAGAATTGATTAAAGTGATTATTTCATGAATTTTATTATGATTAATTATCAATAAATAAATTATTAAATTAACATCACTTATAAATGAATTTCATTTTCATCATAGAATATTGTTTATCACTTTATAAATATACTAAAACTTTATCTATCTAAACATTAATAAATAATGTCTCAATTTTTACAAAAATATTTAGTAAATATATTCATATTAATCAGTTTCAATTTTAAAATGTGTTATTTATTTTTATATAGATTTTTTATTATTATTAATATCAAAGATTTTAGAATATATTAATTTTTATAAATTTAATAATTCTATAAGGAAAGAAAAAGATGTTTTGAACATACAATTAATTATGACATTTGTAATTTATGAGTTTATAAACTTTAAGATTTTTTATTATAATCTTATAAAAATGAAGAAATTATTAACAATTTTAAACTCTTTTATATAAATAAGATATGGAATAAAATATTTATATAAATGTCGATGAATAAAACTTCTAAGATTGATAAAAAATCGATTGTTTTGATAGAAATTTAGTAATTGTCTTTCTGTATTAAAAGCATGATTTATTTATTTTTTAACTTAAATTTTTGCCTCAAAAATTTTAGTTTTTATTTGATAATTTAAATTATTGATGTTTACAAATACTCTTGTGACATAAAATGCATTACCTTAATAATAATAATAAGGTTTATTAGGACAAAATTCATTAGGTTTTGGTAACAGTGGTGTTTCTAACAATATATTTGGGCAAACACAATAATTGTCTACTCCGATGGGATAAATCTAAAATTAAGGAATGATAGGATAATAACCAAATTAACTAGGTTAACCTTAAATGTTTGGAGGATAACCATTATAAACAACAACTTTAACATAATAACCATAGGGATAACAGATGGGAATTTTAGGTTAATAAACCGCATAAATGGGTTAAACTCCATAAACAGGTTTTGTTGGATAATAATCAATATTACAAGGTGGATAGTTTGGATAAATGTAATAGCAATCATTACTTTAACCATAATAGTAATAATAATTATAACCATAATAATAATAATAATAATAATAATAACAATAACAATAATAACAATAATAATAACCTAAATAGTTTACAATCTAGTAAATAAGAAATGAAACTCAGAAACATATTGATAACTTATCAAAAACTGTGTTGAATAAAGAAAAAATTGAGAAAAATTAAAAAAATTTATAATTAATTGAAAAAAATTCTCTTAGAAATATATAGTAATAACAATAATAACCACAGGTAAATCCTTCTATTGGATATGGATTGAATTAACAATAATAACAATAAGTACAAAGACCAATATAAAAAATTGATCCTAGGAATCATACAGCTAAAGTTGAAAAATATTATAATGAGTGGAATAAAGGAATATAAAGGATCGCTTAAAAGCAAGGAGAAACTATCAGTTAATTGAATGATTTAAATTCTCTTTTATGTTAATAAGACACATATTATGGTAAATAAAAATATTGATTATAAATTAGAAATAGATGAAGAATCATTAATAGATTCAATAAAATAACTTGGAAAAGATTTGAATTAATTAGAATATAAGATTGTAAACGTTGTAAAGTTATAGGAGAAGATTTTAGGATTGGAGAAAGAAGAATCAGAATGGGATTAGATTGTTAATAATTTAAGTGAATGTTTAACTCTTTTAGAAATTTAAACAGTAAATAGAATTTATTTTAAATAATTTTAGAAAGAAGTTGAAGATTAATTACATTAAGCAGAAACACATCCAAAAGTTTTAAATAAGTGAGATAAAAAAGTGTTTATATAAATATTATTATATAAATTCAATTATTTAATTATTAATTATGAATACTATTGTTCTTAAATTATTTCGCTTGGCTAAGATGGGATAAAAGGAAGAATTCTTAAATTTAATATAAAATAGAGGAATTATGAATAAATTGTAATATTTAAATGGTAAGGAATTATCTATGATAATATATGGTTACTAAAAATTGAAATTGATGAATTAAGAAATTTAGACAGAATTTGAAGAATTGTACTTAAATAGTGTAAAAAAGTTAAATGTTCATGATCATGTAATGTGTGGATGGTCTTTGAAGAATACATAAAATAAGGATGTATCAAAAGCTTTAATTTAATCATTTCATTAAAACTGGATGTAAATCAAATCAATGTAATAAACAAAAGCTAATATTGGTTTAATAGCATATTTAGCAGCAAATGAAAAAAATCCTGATGATCCCATTTGGAATTAAATTGAAGAATTGTTTAATGAAACCATGGAATATTAAGATTAAAAAAACTTCATGATTATATTATATGCTTTCTCAAAAATTTAACCAAAAAGTGATACAATTTGGATATTACTCGAGAAATATATTTGGGGTCAAGGATTTGATTAATTTACAAGAAGAAATTAAGTGTTAATGGTTTATTCATTTGCTAAGGTTAATAAAGGTTCTATGTAATTTTGGGAAATAGCAACAAAATAAATACCAAATCTTAAATTTAAGTATTCTGATGATATTTCCTTTTGTATTTGGGCATTTGCTAAAATGAATATTAATAATTTATTTTTTTGGGAAAAAATGATAGAAAAGTAATTATAACTTTGGGATAAAGTCACATTAGCAGATATTGAAAACACAACGTGGGCATTAGAAAAAGTGTAATTGACAAATTTAGATATTTGGAATTAAATCCTGTAAAAATAAATTTCAGAACATCAATCTGTATCATTAAAATATAATGAATTTGATGAAATTTTAACAATAGGTAAACGATTACACAATTTAAAAATGGATTCAAGTCCATTATTCTTGTCTCTTCAAAAAAAAATTAATGGACTACTATCCGAGAATAAAGTAAACTTTTCCTCTTTGCATAGACTCCACTTTTTAACAGTTTTTATTTTAAAAGACAATACTATCTATAATGAAAATCTGATTTAATAATTAATTAGTAGTCTTAATTAAAATTAATCTTATAATTCCAATCTGAATTTATTAAATAGTTTAACTTTACTTTTGTAAGATGAAGCTTTAGCCAAATTTGATTTTAATAATAAACTTAAAGAAGTAATTAACAAATGTTTTACAAATTTGTAATTCCTTGACTTCAAATCATCTATAGATTAAGAGAAATATTTTTGGATTGGATCATATTTGCTTCAATATTAAGAAAATTAGATTTTACCATTGTTGACATCTGAATCAATGTATGAAAGAGTAGAAAATAATATATCTCACTTATGTAGCTTAATTAAGATTTTATCAAAACATGATAATGCTGCACCTTTTTTTAATAGATTACGTAATTATGATAATTCTAAACCTGATGTATTCATAAGTTTATTTTACAATATGATTCATAAATACGGTTATTTAGTACCCTAAGAGAAATACAAGAAACTTCGAAACATGTTAAAGTCTATAAGTTAGACAAAAGATAAATTAGAAATTTAAAATAAATTTATTGATTTCATTTTAATTAAACAAGATAATATTATAGAAGAAATAGATGGATTATTAAAAGTCTAAATTTAAGATTATCTAAAACAATATAATAATATTATAGAAGTAATATCTTTAATTAAGCATTATTTAGGTTGATCTACAAAAAATATTATAAGAATAAGTGAGTAAATAAAGATTAGAATTCCAACAGCAGATTGATTTAAAAAGCCATAAATTTATAGATATTGTAAATATTGACGTTTAAGGATAAATGGAAGAAGAAAATAATTATTGACTAATTATTCTATATAATTGTTTATATCATATCTTTTATCAGAACGAATTGATACTAATATTTAGAATTTATCTACATTAATTTTCAATTCTACATTTCAAATAATATTATATAAATATGTATCTAATTAAATTAGTTAAGAGTTGAACCATAAAACTTTTAGATCAATCAACCGAAATATAAAATTCAGTAGAAATAAGAGTAGAAAATATATTTTAGCCACAATGATTCTATTCTTGTAATTAATGTAAAAATGTTTATATTGAGATCGTATGTCTAAGTGGTTATAAATATTGTTCTATTTAGAAATTATCATATATTGTTAAGATATACTAATGTAACATAAAAACTGATAACCTATTAATTTAGAATAAATTTATATAAAATTGGATGCAATATTATGAATATATAAGAATGTTATATTCATTTGTATTATTTTAAATTGATTTTTTATGTTCTGGCACTTAATGGTTAATTTGTGTACTAAAGAGATTGTTAATCGTTTTTTAATTCAGAATTTATAAAAAGAGTTTTATAACAACTCAAAATACCCTTACTCACTGTTGCTTAAAATTAAGCACTATCATTAGTAAGTTTACGAGAACTTTTGACTTATACTTTTGGATTAGATACTTCCTTAATAGTTATTTCCTTATCAATTTTATAGTTTTATTTAGTTTCTCTGATTTCATTTGATTGATTGTAAAGATTGAATTCTCTAACAAAAGTAACCTCAATGTTGTCTTAATTCATATTAATTTATGGTGATATTTTTTTGTAATAACTCCCGTTTTTAATTTTATTAGAGTCTTAAAACTCTCTAGAGTTCATTTTTATTAACCTTTATGAAGAGATTTTGGTTGGTTAATCCTCTAATTAAATAATTTGTATATCATACTAGTTTTATCAGCTTGATCAGTTGGTGAAAGTTGTCTGAGAGACTAAAATTAAATTTTGCTAATATTAGAATCTGGTTGAGTATAATAAGTTACACTTTAATAATTCTTTCTGCTTGCCATAAAGCTATATTTTTGAAAGTCAATATTGTCTTTAATGATAGGCTTTTTTTAAATTAAATTGGTTTCTTTCTTTGAAGATTGATTCCTCATTTTAATTATTAAATCAATTTTGAATCCTAATTACTATATAAAATACAATTTATAATTGAGTTTCGAAAATTTAAATAGCAATTTATTGGATAATGATAAAAAGGATAAAATTTTCATTTATAATGAAATCAACAGATATATGTTTAACTATAGAATTCATGACAACAAATTTATGAATAATTTGAAATTAATGAATATTAATTAAATTGATTGATTGAATATGTTATTGAAAAATATATAAATAATTATTTTTAGAATGAATAGACATAAGAAACAATTAAGTTTACCTGGATAGTATTTACCTGTTATATTGGAAAAAAAGACTGCAAAAAGAACTTCAACTGTTTAAGATCCACTCAGTAAATCTCCCGAAATTAAGAAATTAGAAGCATTTTTATTAGAGACATATACAAAAAAATAAAGAATTTCACAAAAATTTTATCTCTTTAAACCGTTAGATTGAATGTTTGACTCATAATTTTATATTATTAAATGAATAAACTCGAATCGCCATCTAATTTAAGAATCTCTAATTTTTTGTAAAATGAAATAAGAAAAACAGATAAATATGTTAAATAGCATGTAAAAAGCTTACTTATTTCTAATTTTTAGGAAAAAGAGCTTAATACTCTTTAATAATACTAGAGAATAATATCATAAAACTGCCAATCCAATAAAGAGAAATTATCTCAATTATTTTCAAAATAATTTGAACTAGATTAACAACTTAAACAAAAAAATAATCAAGTAAATAAATAAGTAATAGATTTAGTTAAAAAATAAGAGATACATAAATGAATAAAGTTTGCTATATTAATAAAAAGAGAAGAATTATTTATAAGCTTTGGATTCATATTGGAGTTATTAATAAAACTTTTATCCAAATATTGACTATATGTCCGATTCAGTTGAAAAATCTCGGTAATAATTAGTTTAATACTATGAACATCAATTATTATTTGAAGAAAATTAATCCGAAAGGAATCAAATAAAATAAAAAATATTTTAATTGAAAGATGCATAAGTACTTAATCAATCATAATTTATAAGAATAAATATAACAAATGTAAAAGCATAGAAGGAAAAATTAAAAAAGCTGAATAAATAAGAACTGAAAGATTCGATACATCAGTTGAAAAAATTAAAAAACATGAAAAACACATTTTAGATGTGATTTATTAGTCATAAATTTTAAGTGAAAGGAAATCTGATTATTTTAAAAATAAAATTGATAAATTGAAAGAGAAACTTAGTTTATCTGAATTAGAATAAGGAAAGAAAAGAATAGATTAAGTTTAAAAAGCCTTTTAAAAAGATAATCATAGATTATAAGTAATAAATAAATTAAACTAGGTTAAAGTTAATTGTGAAAAAATAAGTTAATAAAATGATTCTATACACATTAATCATCTAGAGGATAAATTAAATAAAATTAATTCATTAGAAGAAATTCGACATATTATAAAAAAAGGTAGACATTAGATAGCAAATGATATGTAATAGTAGAAGAATGAAATCGTTTCATAAATAGATGACCTTAGAAATTCTTCAATAAAATCGAGTATTTATAAAAGTTAATTGCTTTATTATTGATGTTATAAAATAAAAATAATATTTACAATTTGCAACCATTATTAGTATATCATAAATTATAATCTAAACTAATTAAAATGTTATAATTATTTTAAAATTCCAAAAAAAAGTTAATACATATATTCAATTAAACACATTCTTATCTACATTAAATGTATTATAATATAAATGAATGAGATCATTTATTAAATACTTAATCTAAATATCATTAAATGTATATATAGAATAATTTTTTAATGTCAATATTAATCAAATCTTTCTTTCTTTAAATATCAAATATAAAAATTATCAAAATTTTAAGATTAAATTAACTTAATAAAATATTATCAAAAAATGAAATTGCAGAGAAGAAGTTTAGCTAGAGAAATCAAAGCTCATCGTCCTTTATTATTCAAGTATAGTTTCATATTATGAAGTTAATCAGGTGTTTCACCATCCATTTGTTCTAAAATGCATTCTTAATAATTAAATGATTATACAAATGTTGAATCCTACATAAGACTCAGAACAATGAAATGTGATAAGAGTATTTCATTGCTAAACTGTTCCAAATAAATATGTAGAATTGATGAATCGATAACTTAAGTTAAACTTAATAACTAAGCAATAATTAAAAATCTTAACGAAGTAAGACTTTAAAAAATACATATAGACAAGAATCATTGCTAGAAAAGTACTAAAAGATTGTATATAAAAAAATAAATATAAATTCGAAAACACAGATGACTCTTTCAAACATTTTTATATACTTGAAGATTAATCTTCATAATAATAGTAAAGTTTTATCAACAAACATATCGATGATTCAATTCAATTCAAGGAATCTAATTCTTTTAATTTATTTAAACTATCAAGACAACAACTTTATATAAAGTTGAAAAATTTGTAATTCTTCCATTTATTTATTCTTAGAAATAAGAGTTTGAACTCCAAAAAAATATTAGAAGAGCATAATCCAAAATCTTT
>JPFM01000042.1:67047-145420 GCA_000733375.1 Paramecium sexaurelia
TAAGTTGATGATTGAAGCAATCTATTTATAGAATGAATATATTCAACAGTATATTTTAATTGATTCTCATAGACTTTAGAGATTAATTATTTCTTATTTTCAAAATACTCATTAGAACTGAAATATAAGCCTACAAGAGATGTAATCTAAGTTTTATAATCATTTAATTGATAGATAATGTTTTTAGTTGTAATTTATAAGTTAGGTAATGGGAAATTATAACTCTTTTAGTCTAAATTACAAAAGAGAATGTTTAAATCTTTTTAAGGAAAGATGTTATGTTGATTTTCTTTGTGAATTCTTTCTTCATCTCTATTGATAGTGCATTTTGCCATAAAATCATTATCATAAGAATAATAATCACCCCAAGTATTAATACTTGAATAATTTGCTTTGTATTTAATTTAACTATTATCAATTTATATAATATCCTAATCAGAATCAGAATCACTTTAATCTTCATCTTATTATTTCTAATTGTTGAGTCTCTAATTATTGAAATTTCTTTTTGATTGATATAAGGGCCAAACAATTTCTTACTAATGTTCATCCTTTAAAGTTTACTAAATTTATGGATGAGAAACAAAATGTTGAGCTGAACCAGAAACACTTTTAAAGTTGGGATACAATAGATAACATATCAATTAATTCTTTAGACAATGTAGATAATGAAATTAAAATTCATTATCGGTAATATTTTGCTATAGTCTAAATACAACTCCAAACTTACCAAATCTGATATGCTCAAAATATACTTGAGATTATAAAAATGGTTCTAACACTTTTGCTATCGTTTGTTAATATAATTTAACAAATTGTTTATTCTCACATTCTTTTACACTATTCAGAGTGGTAATAATTTTGGGAATAATATTTAATTAAGATCTTTAATCAGTCAATATTAATAAACAATTTTATAGTGTTAATGTTTGTGTAAATAATATTAATAATTATAAGATATGATAATATTTGGGTAAAATATTATTCTTATCTATTTCTAATTCATTTAATAATAATTGTAAAACCTCTTAACCCAAGGTTACACCATAACCAAATGATAGTAAATTAATATCACTTAAATAATTATGTATAAAATTAGACAGTTTATCAATTCCAACCCATGTCAAATATTTAATTACAAATTCTAAGAATGTAATCTTATTATTTTGATTATCAATTTAAATAGGTAATGTTATCTTCAATTATCGTAAATATAATATTAATTATGGAATCTTAATGATCAACATTTCTATAATTCTTAACAATTGATCCCATCCATATAAATAAACTCTGTTATCATCTTTACATTATGGTAATTTAATTTTAAAAACTTATTCAACAAATATGAAATTTTCTTCAAAAAATCTGTCAACTGTTGCTTATGCTATAATATCTATTAAATGTATAAAATTAGAATTCAATTAAGGATCTATTACATGATTTATTTCATATCTAATTATTATATCAGTCTATGTTTATTGAAGTAATTCTTTCTCCTTTTCCTTTAATAATTTCTCTTGTTCTTTAGTTAATTTACTAGTTGTTTACAATGCAGATGGTCTTGGTGTATGAACTCTTGATAATTCTGAAAATTTATCAGCTATGGAAAGACCTTTCTATTCTATTAGTATATTGTAGACAATTGGATTATTAATAAGAACAGGATGAAACTATAATAAATATTACAATGGACACTCAATAAATCTTTGAGGCATCTATATATGATTAACATCATCTTAGTTCTTTATATTTTATGCATACCAATCTATATGCTCGTTTAACATCACTTATTTTAAAATCATCTATATTAAATCATTTGCTGTTTAATTGTCAATACCAATTAAGTAGATGAGGTTTTCTAAAAAGACAGGTTATGATTCCTCATGTTCTATATGATTTGAATATAGTTTCAATTATAATAGAACATCTAATAATGATTAGTTATCCTATTTCTATTTTTTTGTTATTATTGTATAGAGTTTACTTTAATTATGCAAACCAAAATTATTTAAGCATTACAATAATTAAGTGATTACTTATTTGTCAGAAACAAATCTTCTTTATATTAATTATCTTAAGTATGTAAAGTTTTATTATTAGTCTCTCTAATCTTTTAATGCCTAATTATTATTAACAAATGTATCGAATTCAGTAAGTAAGTTATTAGCATTACAAGTCTCTTCTTGTAAATTCAAATTTACTATGCATATCTAAATTAAAAATTAAATATAAATTTCAATTTAATTCCAGTATCTTTCT
Organism: Paramecium sexaurelia; assembly: GCA_000733375.1. Taxonomy (NCBI): domain Eukaryota; phylum Ciliophora; class Oligohymenophorea; order Peniculida; family Parameciidae; genus Paramecium; species Paramecium sexaurelia. The sequence continues at coordinate 69,307 of JPFM01000042.1, forward strand.
ATTAATTAATCATGTTTGTTTTATTAATTCAATACAAATTTTGTCAAATATTTTTAAGCTTCTTATAACTCTTTGCAAAACAATCTAAATGTACTATATTTAATTTCATATAATTAATTTAAATCATTTGTTGTTTATTGAACTTTTTAATGTAAATCAGCATAATTCAATTCTTATATATTTAACTATTTTAATTTCTAATATTCATTTTAACTTTATAGTAAAAATTGATCATTTATTTCTTAAATCAAAGCAAATCCAATTTTAATCATTTCTTAAAATGATAAAACAAATTTTAATTCTTTTTAGGGTTCCAAATCAATAAGGGCTACATTCTGATATATTTTTTCATGTTCTTATGATGATATCTATTATAAAAGTGCTAACCATTACAATGAATTGTAAAATAAATTCATTCTTTAATATAAATCTTAAGCTTACTATGTTGATCTCATAGCTTATAGTGATACAAATATATAATCCAATATTTTTTAAATATGTTGTTATTTTTTAGCAATAGTAAATAGATATTCCAAAAGATTATTATTACATTTCTAGTTTTTTAACTATTAATCTAAAAGATTATTAATTGTTTAATCTAATTATTATTAAAAATTATTTATTAATTAAGAAATTCTATCTTAAATTGATATTTAAGGATTGTATAAGGGGAAGTTTTCAACTAAAATTTTCATAAACAATTCATCATCAATAACTGTTAAACTTTTTTAGATTTATTCTTATTCAGGTTAACTTTTGGTATCAGTTTAAATTTATTAATTGATTAATTAGGTTTCAGAACTTTCATTCTTGATTTCTGTTTCAAAAAGAAGTTCATCTAAATCTTCCTCATCATCAGATATTCTTCCATTAAAAATCATTTCTAAAATAATAGAAAGTTCTGGAATCTCTACTCTTTAAATGGCTTTCTTTGCTATTTTCTAATTAACTCCCATTTCACATATTTTATCCAAGATTCCTTTAATTTCTGGTCTATCAAATATTGATTTCTTTTATTCTTTGATTTCATTACCTTAAAGTAATTGGATAAGCTCTTTTTAAGCAATTACTTAATCTTTTTACTCCAATCCTCCTAATTTTTTGAGATCCTATATTTAAGTATCTTTTATTAAGTAAAATCTTTAAATAAGTTATTCAAATAAATTCTTTAATGGACCTTCGCAATTACCAGAAATCAATTAATCAATCATTTATCTTAGTAAATTTGTTTATGATACTATTAATTCATTAGATATCTAATCTAATTATTAGGGATCAGTAATTTATTAATCAGATAGTTGTATTTTATCTAAGAGCATCTTTCTAAAGATTGATTGTTTGATTATATTATCAATATGCAAATTAAGTGCTTCAATAAAACTAGGTAGAATTTTCTTAACAACGTCCTATTCTTTATTGATATTTAATGGTTGTCTTTAAACGGAATCCAAATATCTCATGAGATCTATTAAATCTAAATAAAATTATTTATTTTGATAACAAATATAAGTAAATTATATAGGTTGATTTTATTACTCTAAATTTTAAAATAGATTCAAAAAGAATTTGAAAGATTTTAGAATATCTTAAATATAAGTAACATGTTAAATTAATTTTAGTCCTTAAGATTCTTTAATTTATTAAAATTTTTCCTTAAAATTAAGAAAGAAAAACTAAGTTATTTCTCCATATTTTTTTATTATTAACTCCTTCTATTCTGCTGTAGCTTATAATTATAATTTATTTATTAGGTCTACACACGATTCTTGTAGAGGTATTTAATTATCTTTACTAATTCTTCTTCTTATTTAAGAATCTTCATCATAAGAACTCTAAGATTTTTGAATTTGAGATTTAGCAGCCATATACATCATAATAGATTCATGAAATCCAGCATGTTACGAAGACAAAAAATAAATTTATAACAATTATGCAATCAATAAATGAATATCTTAATGTTAAACTCCTCCTTAACTTACGCAAATCTTAATCAAATAATGTATTAAATGAAATCTACTTAATATATAAAAACCTCTGTAAGTTTAAGGGGATATATGTTTGATAATCTTTCTAAAAAAGTATTTATAACTCATGTGAACTGATAAAGCATCGTAATCAACCAACTTACCTATATCTATTATCTTCTAATCACCAATAATCATATAATTTTAGGATATTAAATCTAATTCTTTCCATAAAGATAAAAATGGATTTAACTTTCCTTTCTTACACAATATTCCAACATAATGTTCTACGTATTTGTCCTTATTCTTACTTCCTATTAATATTGGACTCATTATGATTTTCTCTAAGGCTTCAACAAATTTTTAGTTTTTTAATAATGAATTGAATAACAAATCTTTTTATCTTTAAGCCTCTTCCAATTACAATTCTTCATACCCTTAAAATTATCTATACGATGACGATTTCTTTTCTGGTTGTAGTTACATAAATAATTATAATAAAGCTTATAGACTCTTTGAATACCCATAAAATGATTATAATTTATCCTGATTACTAATAATTTCTTCAATTTTATCCTTACTCAAATCAACTAATTGTGAAATTCCAACAAATGTATTTTCGATTACTTTTTCTATTTGCTTTTTAGCTTATAGACTTTAACTATATAACATAATAATTTTCTTAGCAAAATCCTCGCTTACTGTAGCATCATGTAAAAGTTCTATCGATGGCAAATAGCATTTAGTAAATATTTACTTAATAAGATTCTCTTATTTTAATTAATCTTTTTGATTGTTTGATGATAAAGCCAAAGAAATTGCTTATTCATTTGTACTAATAGCAATCAATAAGTTTATTATTGTAACAATCAACTGAGATCCTCTAGAACATATTTTCAACAGTTCCATTATTTTTTCAATTAAATATTATAAACTATTATTCTCATAAAATTCTCTAACTCTTCCTGGATTCTCTCCCATATTTAGAGCTAATAATGTAATTAAATAAATATATAATTATTCGTTAAGTTAAGAATTATGCAAACTATTTTCTAATATTTTATTTGACCATATATCTGATAATAATTTATGGTATCTTTCAGGAACAGGCATCATAAACTCAGATTAAGCATTTTAAATTTAAACCTAGTCAAATTCTTATTTGTAATAAGTTATTAATTAATTTAATAATTAAAATCCTCTTATTTACAATTAAAGTTACTATGTTCGACAACAATTTCTTAGAATTTCAAGTAATCCTTGTGTAATTTATTACTCCAATTAGTAATCTAATTATTGGTTTTAATTATTTCCAGGAAGTTCAATTATTAAATTAACTGAATAAGTCAATAATGGGTTTAAAATATGATAAGGTAATCTAGATTATCCATCTTCATAAAAAGATTTCCTTATTACTTATACTATGATATAATTCCATTATTAATAATTGGGTTACTTTTTAAATATTTATGTAAATTGTAAATCCAATAATTACTAAAAAAATATTTATTAAAATTTTGGACTTAATTACAATTTAATTTCATAAAAACCACCTTCTACAATTTAGAGTTCTTGTTTCCATTCCATTAATGAATCTTAGATTCCTTATAGTTCAAATAACCATAACTTTTCTAAAAAGTTATTATGTTCATATAGTTGAATTTATTTGGATTTAATAAATTAAAGACTTTAGACTAAAATATCATTTAATGATTCTTCCTTATTAATAGCTATTAATCTTATTAAAAGAAACAAATAATCTTTTTAATCTATTAATCTATTTGTTATATCAAAAATTTGCTTATTATTAATTACTTATATATCTTGGAAAATACATTTGAAATGGAATATGTAATTATTGATAAATAATTTCTATATTAAAAGTTCACTACCTGAATAATGACATAGCAATCTAATAAAAACTTAATCAAAGAGTATGCTATCTTTTTATAGTTTATTTTCTTCAAAAATTTGAAGTGATTATTCATATGGATTTTTGGAGATATCAAATTAAATTTAAAGAGAATAAGGGGGATTTTTTAAAATTTTACGAAGATTGCTTATTTCCTAATATCTTTGATAATTGATCATGTCATCAGTGGGGAATATGAATTTAAGAATACAATTATCCAATTAGAATTAGAATAATTCCTATTGTTCTTAATCACTTAAATTAAAAACACTCTTTTAAAAGAATGCATTAATATACATAAATCTTAACAATACTCTTTCAAAATATTCAACTAAAAGTAATAATGAATATTTTTACTTTTGAATTTGCAAGCTTTCGATGAATTCATAGATTCAATAAGAAATTACATACATTATACAATTTTGTAGATTTTTGATAAATCATAATCAGGGTTATGAAAAATTAAAGTTATCAAATGTTCATAACTGAATATCATATCGACTTTATATAAAGCATAAATGTATACCAATTCTAGGGTTTCCACAAGTTCTAATAAAATCGCAACACTATAAACATAAATTCCAAATTTAAATAGAATCACATTCTCCAAGCAATGAAATGCATAGATTTTAATTTTATTCCTAAAATAATGCAACTGCTGCTTCCAATATCTAATCAATAATTTCACAAATTATGCGTATATATTTAGGATCTTATAATTATTTACATTTTTCAAAGTCTGAAATTCTTTCCATTAACGATTTGTTTGAAGTTTCAATCCAACTGTAATCCTCAGAATCGTTTTGTTTTTGTTTTTTATATCGTTTAACCATGCTTTCAAAATAAACCTAGGGTATTCGCATCTTTAATTTAATTAATGAAATATTTTTTAATATTTACAAGGTTATTTTATTCATTATTTTACATTTTTTTGTATATATATAATGAAATCAAAATAAAATAATGATAAGAAAATTAAGAGAAAGAGAAAGAAATAAAATGTTTCTTAAGTAGAATAAATGTTTCAAATTTATGATTTGATTGAACTTGAATATGTGTTTGTGTTTTTTTATGAAATCAAATATCCTATTCGATGAGTTCATCATTAGTTCCTTCTTCTTATTATTCTTTTTTGAAACAATTATCCTATTCTATCTATTGAATAATTTAATTAATATTTTCTAAGGCCTATTCATATTTTAGAAGAACTAATGATTAATTTTTGTTGTGTTTAAGTGTAGTACTAATTTCATTTTTGAAATCATTCAAATCTCTAAGCACTAATCATAGTTTCAATTTGATTACTTAGATTACTATGATTCCCTTCATCGTCGAATTCATGTAGAAGATTTGCTGGTTATTATTAGGATATATCAAGTAAAGATGGTATTCTCGATTCTGTTGTTGATTCAGTAGAACCTGTTTTGAGATTTTAAAAGTCTTCTCTCATTTAAATTTCATCTAAATTCTAAGAGAATTCCATTCTATCATTTTAATCTGCCATACTGCTTCTGAGAAACCAAAGTGACTTTATTTATAATTCTTAGATAAATAATGAGCTTTTGTTATTTAAGAACTTTTTTAAATAGTAATTGTAACACATGAGACCAGAAATGAAGAAAAGAGGTGTTAGTATTTTAGTTATTACTTATTCTACTGTATATGCTAAAGGCACAACTTTAGTTAAGTAAATGAAATGATCATCTTCTATTTAAATAAGAAACTCCATCTAAGTCATATCTACAGGAACTACTAAACTAGGAGGCAATGTCCCAATCTCCAAATTCGACATAAATTTAAGGTTGGAATATACTGTACGTACTACATTTGATTCCTATTTAGTCATTGTATATAATGGAATGCATGGACCTAATTTTCACCTTATTCTAATTGTTTACCTCCTTTCGCTTTTTGCACTAAGAATTCCCAAAGATCTTTGCTTACGTAACGTGCTTAATTACGCTTTTCAACTTTTAGAATTTACTCTAATGATTATTATTGTGTAATTTTTGGCAACATGTTGAACTCTCTCTTAAATTTGTTTTATATGCTGCTTAATTATACTTGTTCCTCTTAGCAAATACTATATTTATTGCAATAAATTCATACCAAAGAGAATAGTTATCAATTTTACATAAGTTAGGATTAGAATTATATAAATCCTCTTCAAATTATACAAACCTAAATTATAACTCTTCTTAAATACCATTTACTGCAAATTGCAAATATTTAACCCTAAGAAAGATCATTTTCTATATTAAGAAATTCCTCGATTAAATTCATTTAACTTTATATTATTACACTTATATTTTGTTCATTATTTTACCCTTATCATATCATAATATAATCATTAAACTATTTGCACTACGCTACCAATCTAAATTAAACAGAAATTTCATTTTCCATTACAATTTATTGAAGATAGCAAATTTCTTTTTTTATCCTTATTTACTCAGGAACTTATGCAAAGATTTTTCACTTCTATTTTTTTATCATGTAATCTTTAAAATATAAGAAAATTTTTATACATATATTATTTTTTATTTTTAAGCCTAATACAAACCAAAATAATACTTAATATCCTATTTCCCATCCTATTTTTGTAAGAATTAAAAAAATTATAATTTTTTATCAATTAATATCAGAAAAATATTATTTCTAAATTACATTTATTTTCATAATATCATCAAACGTAAAGTCTTTTGAATTAATTTATTGATAAAGAATGTTCAATAAATCAGAAAATTCTTTGATGAATTATAATAATATGTAGATTATTAATTATATTTATGACTTAATATTTTAGTAATAATTTTAATTATGAATAATTCTTCTTTATCCAATCTAAGATCCTTTATAAAATAAAGAGGATTATTTATTAATAATCATTATATAACTTACATTTAGATTTTAAAATGGTAAAATATGATTCTAAGTAATATTTAAATTCAATCCTTGATAAATATTAAAACTAATTAAGTCATGTATTGATATATGTATTTTTGGAAAGAAATATATATATTATGTTTTTGACTAATTTTTGTAAGTGAATGAATTGTGAACATGCTTCTTAATATTATTCTCATGTAAATTTTAACAAAAGAATATCTTCTTATTAAATTTTTTATTAATTAAATGATTATATCTATTATCTCTGTTATAAATAATGATTATATATTATATAATAATTAGCTAATTTTTCTATCCAAAATTTAAATTGTGTAAATTCAAAATTGATATAAAAATAATCTAAATAGCCTGTATTATATTGATAAGAATCTTTAGTTTAGAAGACTTATTCAATTTGGAATTCAGAATTCTTTTTCTTATAATAAGTAATATCAAAGATATTTTCTTAACAAAGTAAAATGTGTTAACAATATTATTAATTTATTCTAAAAAATGACCGATTAAATGGATATAGAGTTTGATCTATTTGAATTTTAAGGAACTTTGGGACAAGGATCTTTTGGAACTGTACTAAAAGCATTCAATAAAAATACAAAATAAACAGTAGCTGTAAAAGTAAGTTATTTATATACCTAACTTATTGTAGGTAATCAAGAAAAAATAAATGCTATAATATGGACAACTGATGTAGGAAGCACAAATTCAGTAAGAATTATAACATCCAAACATTGTTAAATTTTTTGGAGTTTATGAGACTGAAAATAAAATCCTTATAGAAATGGAGCTTATCTCTGGAGGTAAAAGTGATATAAAAGTTAGGTTCATTAAGTTCAATAACAAAATGTTCTGAAGAATAAGCGAAATATATCATGTATTCAATTTTGAATGCATTGCAGTATATGCATAACAACAATATTGCCCATAGAGACTTAAAACCTGAAAATATCCTTGTTACTAATGATCTCAGTCTTGTTAAAGTAACTGATTTTGGATTAAGCACAGGATACTCATCATTAATGACAAAATAATGTGGCACTCTTATATATATGGCACCTGAATAATTAAATAACAGGATATATAATAAATCTATAGATATATGGGCTGCTGGAGTTATTATGTATTAACTCCTTGTTGGTGAACATCCGTATTATAAAAAAGGATGTGATATAGCTCAATCCCAATTGACAATGTATGAAAAATGCAAGAAAAATTTGAATGAGTATTAAAAATATCATTAATCTAGAGTACTTAATATAGTCTATTTCGAAGATTGACAGAAATAAATCCAACCAAACGATATAGTGCTACTTAGGCTATATTACATCCTTGGTTTAACATTGGAGGGGAGGAACCTTTGACTATGGAAGAACAATTTTAATAGTGGAAACAATCTCAAAAGTTCCAAAACATCATATCCCTTTTAATGTTGTTGAGTAAAATGGGTTATAAGAAGGTGTTACATAATAAAGAACTTTATCATTAAATTTCAAAGAATTAAAATAATATAAAGAAACAAGATTTTTTGACGAATTATGACTAATTATTTGCTGATTACTAAAAATCTTTAACTGATGCTTAGAAGACTAAGCTATCCACTGTTGCACTTACTCCAAGATTAGAACAGAATAACGATAATAATGGAATCAACATGTTTTAGTCTTCATTAATTAAACCTTTTAAATTGTAATCCTCATTTAATATTCATTATGCAACACGAGTTATTAATACTAATTCTTAAAATTAAACTCCATAAGTTGCTGATGATTGTGATTAAGATTAATTAATGAAATTTTCTTAATAATCTTGTTTAATTAATGATAATATAGAAAAATAGATTATTCGTCCTTAAATTATGATTTAGTCCTAACCTACCAAATTGACAAATAATCTTTCTGAAATTGAAAATATTACATAAGATAATGATTCTCACTAATAAAAGCTAGAGAAATAATGTTAATAATCAACTGCCACTAATACTACTAGTATAAGTCCTACTAAATCTCCATTAAAACGAAAAAGAATTAAAAGAACATAAATTAAATAGTATTTAAATGAAGAGGTTATTCAATCAAATTTACAATAGATGTAAAATATAATCTAAAAACCTTAACAATTATAATAATAACAATAATTATCATTCTAATAAAAAGAATAAAGATAGTAATTTTAAAAATAACAATAATAGTAATTATAATAATAATAACAGTAATAATAACAATAGTTATTAGAACAATCTTCAATTAATGAAACTAGATAATAGTCTCCATCACCAAAAAATAAATTTAAAATATAATTAAAACCACTTAATCATTAACAATCATCGTCAAACTAGAACGGTTAATAGAATGGAAACTTATCTCTACGTCTTAAAGCTCAAAAACCTTCATTTGATAGGGAATTCTATGCTCCTCCAGTTTTAGATTTAAGTAATTTAGCACTTGAATGTTTGAGTCCGAAGTATCGTAAGACTCGTACAAGTAGTTTACATTATCAAAAAAGAGTTTATGCGAATGAGTTTTAACCATCAAGAGTGTTGGGTAATTCTTTTAAAAAGTAATACGATTCATTTTATATGAAATGAAAACTTTTAACACTTATTGTTTATTTTATAATGAAAAAAGTATCTCTTAATTAAAATATTTAAATTAAATTTGTGAATATAAATTCATAAACATACACAATAAAATTTTCAATTTCAAAATTTAGGACCGGCATTGATAACTTCTTATGTTGCCTTATCTTCATATTTTTTGAAGTTAATTTAGAATTTCTCTGCTAACTCAAGAATTTATTTATCGAATTCTTCAGCATTTCTAAAATAAATAAATATTTTACTTCCAAGTATTTCTTGGGTTCAAGATTTATGTTGGAATATTTTTGGCAGTTTTGGGGATGGCAAAATTGAAGATTGGGAAATTTTCAAATTCTACATCTTTTAATTCACCACTATGAATTAAATCAATAATTCCTCTTGTGTATTTTAATGACATTCTTTATCCAATTCCATATTTACCACCAGACCATCCAGTGTTGATTAACCAAACTTTTGTGTCATACTTTTTGATCTTTTCAGCAAGCATATTAGCATAGAGAGTTGGATGAAGAGCTAAAAATGCTTCTCCAAAGCAAGCTGAAAATGTAGCTTATGGTTCTTTAACACCAACTTCTGTTCCAGCAACTTTTGCGGTATATCCTGAGATGAAGTGATACATAGCTTATTCAGGTGTTAACATTGAAACAGGTGGTAAAACACCATAAGCATCACAGGTCAAAAAGAAAATATTCTTAGGATGAGATCCTTAAGCTGGGAATTTGGCTCCAGGAATGTATTCTAATGGATAACTGACTCTTGTGTTTTCAGTAATTGAGATATTGGTAAAATCGACTTCTCTTGTTTCCTCTGAATAATATTCAATGTTTTCCAAAACTGCTCCAAATCTTACTGCATTATAGATTTCAGGTTCTTTCTCTTTAGAGAGATCAACACATTTAGCATAACAACCTCCTTCAATGTTGAATATTCCATTATCAGACCAAGCATGTTCATCATCACCAATCAATCTTCTTTTAGGATCTGCACTCAGTGTTGTTTTACCTGTACCGCTTAAACCAAACAATAAAGTGACATCTCCATTTTCACCCTCATTAGCTGAACTATGTAATGTAAGTATTCCTTATTTTGGGAATAAATAATGAGTGACTCCAAAGACTCCTTTTTTCATTTCACCAGCATATTAAGTTCCAAGGATTACCATTTTTCTCTCAGTCAAATTCACAGCTACACATCCTTCAGATTTAATTCCATCAATAGGTTTTTGAATTGTTTATGGACCAGCATTAAAGATGTAAAAGTCAACATCTCCACTGAAATCTTTCTTTAGTTCCTCTTCAGTTGGTCTGATCAACATGTTCTTCATGAACAATGCATGATAAGGTCTGGTGCAAAATACTCTAATTCTTAATCTATAATTAGTATCCCATCCTGCATATCCATCAATGATGAACAACTAGAATATTTAATTATATTCTTACTTTTTCTCTGTTATTTAAATAATCAAGAGCAATCTTTTCAACTTCATTATAAGAGTCTTAGCTCAAACCAATGTTTACATCACCCCACCAAACATCTCTTTCTGTTACTTCATCCTTTATGATTCTTTTGTCTTTAGGAACACGACTAAATCATAGAATAAAATTTTATACCCGCATTTTTTTCCTGAATATGCAACCAAAGCACCAGTGTTATTTATAGAATCTGGTCTAACAGTAGGATCCTCACTTTATTATTAAGACATTGAGAGCTCATAGAGGAGAGGGACACTTGGGTTTCTATAAACAGTTGCATTTCGAAGTCCCCATTTTGATAAGAGTTCTTATTATGACATTGTTTGATTCTCCATAATTAATGAATTTTATTTATGACGATTTAATTTCTATATTTAGAATTTAAATACTACGTATTTATATAAGAATTCTTAATAATACAAACATAGTACGTAATCAGATACTCAAATTATACACTTCCAGAAACATCGATTTTTGATTACGTTTAATAGATTGATGACGAACCATTTTGGTAAATTATGTTTGAACAATTATTGTTATTATTCCAATTACAATATTTCACTATAAATAAGTCTTCTTCTTCAGGTTTTATTAAACCACTATTATGACTATTTGTTTTCATTTATCTCTTAATCATTTCAAACTACCTAAATTCGATATAGTAAACATTCATAATGCTCTAGATCAAATACACATTTATTATATGGGAGAAATTATATAATTTTAGAACTTTTCGAAATTTTCTATCTCTAGATATTTAAGACACTCTTCTTTATTACAAAATAATATTTTTACCAAAACTTTTTAAATATAATCAACAAGAAATACTTTTAAAAATACACTAAATACTTAAAAATAAATGATTGAATATGTCAGAAATATAATTCTCAAAAATCTTTGAATACCTTAGCCCAAAGTTTTATAATAGTTAAACAAAAGCTCTTCGAATAATTTAGGAGCTTGAATTATAAAAATCACTAAATGAATTTTTTAAGTGCATAAATAAAATTAAATCAATTTCATCGATTATAATTATTTTATATTTATACTATATTATGCTACAGACTTCTGTTATCATAAGTTCAACTCCATCCTATATTGAAAGATTCTCTCCATTTATATGTGCATGTCCTCTCTGTCCATGCATAACTTGTTTATAGCCTTGTGAATAAGCTAATGAATATAGTATTATGTATTGCGAGGATGATTGGTCAAACTGGGGTTAAGTGCATTTTGAAGTCAAAGAAGTCTCCAAATTTATGCAAAGGTAATTTAAGAATATTTAAAAAAGAGATTTATTTGTCCTCCATCTAAACGATCTCTTGAACTAGTGGATTAAAGAAAATTTTCTGAAGTACATATCAAAGTGGAAAAACCTTATAAGTTCTCATTTTTGTGCTTTCAAAGACCTGAAATGTTAATTTATTAAAGAGGACAATACATAGGTAAAGTAATGGAAGAACTTTAATGGACAATGATCAAATGTACATTCTATAAAGTATATTAATTCTCAAGTATTGATAGTTAACATGCTTTGATAAAAATAATGCCTTATTATATACAATTAGTGCTAGTTGTTGTTAACCTGGTTTAATTTGTATGTTACCTTGCTAATCTTGCTCAGAAATTGAATTTTAAATAAAAGATAGAAATAATGAGTAAGTTGGTAAAATTTGTCATTTATTTGGGGGGTTTCGTAGAGAATGGTGCACTAAATCAGATACATATGGCATAAATTTTCCTGAGTTTGCTACAATAGAAGAGAAGATTATTCTTATAATGGCTGGGATATTCATTGATTATTCATAGTTTTAAAATTATTGAAATTAATCGTGCATTTTGCTATTTATTTTTCATAAGTATAAGAGTTATTAATAGTGATTACTGTTGCTACTCCCTAATTTCCTTATGAATCATTGATAATTCCATCATTTTCCCAAAACTTTAAATACTCAGATGTAAAAAATTTTCTAAATTTAAAATATCTTAATAAAAGTAATATTTTCTATAATAACCCAGGCTGACATTTACAAAACAAATTTACTTTTCTTTGTGATTATATTTTGATTTTATTTAATGTAGTGACAAACTTATGTAAGTCTTCTAAATATTAAACTTCATTAATTAAAATCTGTTAGAAGAAACCTTATTAAATATGTTGTCTTATCGTCAAAATGACTCAAAAAAACCTAAAAACTTTAATATTTCTAATAAATTAGAGACTTCTACTATGTCAAGCAAATCAAAAAATTCCTTTAAAGATCTTAGCGATTATAGAAGTAAAATTTATTGTAAATGAAGATCGTACACCAATAGAAAAAACATATAACCTACATTAAAATTAAGAAAGCGCCACTAAAATTAAACAGATGTTAAACAACTTAGTATAATCTGATAATAACAATTCAACTTCCTTATTTGGGTAAAGTCTGAGAGAAAAAAAGGGTTAAGACACTAAATCTTCAAGAGGAGAAAGCGTTTGTAATTTTTCAAATTTAAAATAAGATTCTAGAAATGCTTCAACCTCTGGGTATGTAAATAAGATACCATTAAACAAAACATTAAAAAATAATGAATCTTTTTTTAAGTAAAATAACCCCATCCCATAATCGACTCGTGAGGCTGGTTCAGGTAATGGTAATTTGTCAAATCTATATTACATATTTTAAAATAAATAATCAGACCCATAAATAAAACAAAATAATTTAACTTTGTCTTAGCTAGCAAAATAATAGTTATAGCAATAATAATAAAGGCAAAGTAATAACACGACTCCGCAAAAAGTTTTAAATAATAATAATAAAAACTTTTCTTCATCTGAATATATAAATCAAATTCAATAGCTTAAATTAAAAATCCATAATAGTTTATAGCCTGCCTAAAAAATTGCAAAATAACAAAAATCTAATAATTCATTATTAATAGGAAGTATTTCCACTTAAAAAAAATAATAGAATGGTATTAATAATAATGAAAAGAAAGAGGAAATTCAAGAAAAAGTAGTTCAATTACTGTTATAGAAAGAATAATTATGGAATTAATTAAATGCTTAATTGGATAATATTAACATAAATGAATTGAATCAATTTTGTTATAATATCAAATAATCTTTAAATTCTCTTTTAGATAGAGAAAATGTACACAGTTTAATAATTATTAGAGCGAATATTTATATAAAATCGATGTTAATATAATTGATACATTCTTATTAGAATCTTACACAATTCTTATATTTGCAATAGAATACTTAAAACCTCAACAAAGTTTTGATTAAAATTTAAAGAATCTTATTGTTTATGTGGCATAAAGTAGCTTTTATACTCTTTAGACAACTTATTCTTATTTTCAACATGTAAATTTAAGTAAAATTTTAGGAATTGTTAAAATAGAGAATTGACATAAGATAATTTTAATAAAAGAAACATTAAAACAAAGCTAAATAAACCTTAAAAAAAAATAATTTTATAATAAAATCTATTCTTGAATTGATGTAAGTAAATAATCAATAATAGGTATTGACGACACTAGTCACCCAGAGATATATTCTCATTTAGGATTTAACTAAACTAGTTTAGATGTTTATTTCATCTAACAAAAGAAAATCCTTCATTAGATTGCTAAAGAAATAACTTAGGATGAAAATCATAATAATATGAATAGTAAGAAATAATCAAAACTTTTCTAAAATAAAAAATAAATTTTACTTTCATAAAAACCTTTGAAAAGCTATACATTAGTGTTAGATCTTGATGAAACTTTAGTGCATTATCAGGAAGTATTCGACAATTAAACTTTAGCTTGCAAACGGGGAAGGACAATTTTTAGTTAGACCATATGCAGAAGAATTTTTGAAGAAATTATCTAAATATTACGAACTTATAATATTTACAGCTGCTCAACCAGATTATGCGAATTTTATCATCGATATTATTGATAAACAAAAAGTAGTGACTGCTAGACTTTATAGAGAACATACCTTTTTCAAGAATAATACATACATAAAAGTAAATAATTAATATACTTAGGACTTATCAATATTAGGTAGATGTTTAGAAAAAGTTATAATAGTTGATAACATGCCTGAGAATTTCTAACTTTAACCTGAAAATGGTATTTACATTCTTAGTTGGACAGGTGATTAAAATGACAGGGCCCTTAAAGACTTATTGCCCTTATTAGAATGTATATTTCATATTATTAATTTGAAGAAATTGCCTTAAAAAAATGTAAAGACGTTAGAGATGCTTTAAATCAATTTAGGGAATAAATGATCTTAAAAGTTTAGCAGGGAATAAAAAACCCATATCAAAATCTCTCATTAGTATGAAACTTAATTGTGTAGATATTTATATTTATTAATTTAATAACTATTCTTTGGTTGGCATTGTTTCAGCAACTTAAATTTATACATATATTAATATCGATTTAAAATAATAAGAATAAAATTTCAACGCTTAGCTAAATTAGAACGAATTCAAAAAAAAATTAATTATTATTTTTATTAATAACAATTAGATATATTATTAAACGTTGTTAACTGATTAATTATTATGGATTTAACAAGTGATCATCTAATATTATATAAGAATTTTAAGCGATAGACTTTTAAAAATAGAATATTAAGAAGAAAAGGAAGCATTAAAGCTTAAACAAATTTATTGACTTATTTAAAAAAAATAATACAATCAGTAATACATAAAAATATCATTTAAGTAAACATATATAGTAATTAGTTTAGGCTTAAAAAGTAATTAAATCTAAAGAAAAAGATTTCTATCTATATTGTAATTTGGGGATGATTTTAAATTTTTTGTTAAATTTTAATACTTAAAAGCTGAATCTTCAAATCAATTATAAATAACTGGCCTTTTCTAAAATAAATGTAGAGTAATATATTCCACATTTAAATTTATATTAAAATGGAACAGCTGGATACTTAGTAAAATTTGGAGAATAAATTTATATACATTTAAGAGAATGATTTAATCATTGTATTCTATTTGTTTTTTCATTTTAAAAAGGATATGTTTCATATCTCTATTAGAATATTTAAATCGAAGAAAGAAAAATTGAAAAAATCTTCTAAATTCTTTGAAATGTAGATTTTAATAGTTAATTTTTATTTTAATTACATCATCAAAAATATTTTATTGTTTCAAATGAAAAAAAACAAGTTAATTGTTGCTACAACACTAATCCTTTGCTCAATTATTGCGATTATAAATATTATAGATCTTGATGTGAATTCTGAAACTTCTTAAAAGAATTCCTTTTTAAAGAAAATTGACAAAGTATATAATATTGATATGAAGAACAATATTAATCAAATAAAAGAGATAGACTTTAATGAAGAAGGATAAATTGAAGGGATGAGATATAGAGAAATTGAGGAATAAGAAACTTAAGAGGAAAACCATATTGAAGGAATGGCTTACAGAGAAGTTTATGAAGATGGATAAATTGAAGGGATGAGATATAGAGAAATTGAGGAATAAGAAACTTAAGAGGAAAACCATATTGAAGGAATGGCTTACAGAGAAGTTTATGAAGATGGATAAATTGAAGGAATGAGATATAGAGAAATTGAAGTATAAGAAACTTAGGAGGAAAACCCTATTGAAGGAATGGCTTACAGAGAAGTTTATGAAGATGGATAAATTGAAGGAATGAGATATAGAGAAATCGAAGTATAAGAAATTTAAGAGGAAAACCATATTGAAGGAATGGCTTACAGAGAAGTTTATGAGGATGTATAAATTGATGGAATGAGATAGAGAGAAATGGAACTATTAATTCCAATATAAGATGCATGATATAATGATATCCTTGATAAATTTATTCATTTCAACTTTTATTTATTTTTGATTTATTAGAGTGGCTTTGACATTAATATAATGTCTGTATTAAGTACTGGCAATTTGCAACTTTCTACTTTAAAGCTTTTTTTCTGTTTAAGCTAGCCCAAGATTATAATAGTATTAAGGCTTAAAAATTAACAAGAATTAAATGTAATAAAAATTTTTGTTAAAAGGCTGAAGCTTAAGGAATCATATAACAATTCATATTATTTCTATTTTTATGTTATGTTTGTTTATTTTGAATAAAGCGGTTGCACATGGCGTTTACATCAGCCTAACTATGCAAAATTTTATTAACAAAATGACTTTTAAAGTATAATTTTATTAATATTAGAGGTACAAACTCAAAATGATTAGATTAAGAATTAAAATTAAAAATAGAAGCTAAAAGTCTATTTTATTTCAATAAATATGATCACATAAAAACAAATCATGAAAGATTTTAAAATTTTAGAAAAAACTAGAATTTTTTAATAAATTTAATCCACAATATTAATGTGATAGATTTTTTCAATTGATTATTGTAGTTTATTAGCCAAAAATTTATCCTATTTTTTTAATTTATACTTTGAACTAAAGTAGTAAAAAAGGCCTGCAAAAAGTTAATGAATGGCTTATAGAATAGTTGTTAAATAAAAGGAAGTAAATTCTTTGGATAAATTTTGGAATTAATCAAAATAAATTTATAAATATTTATTTTTCATTAAAATTTGAGATGCAATAAAATGATACATCAATTTAATATATTCTATATAAAGAATAAATTTTTAAAATTGTAGGAATTAGACAAAATTTTCACTACTACTTGGGTTCATAAATAAATTTTAGTTATGATGTAAGTTTTGATTCAGCTAAAGAAATAAAATAACAAAAACTTAATAAAATCTTTTATATCTCAAATAAAGCAAATTAAACTCTGAATAACTCCTATTTTTATTTTAAAATAAAAGGTTTAGAAATTTTCCTTTTCCCCAATTTTACTTGAGCAAGATTTCATTTATTATTAAAATAGAGATTATGAGCATTTATCCTCAGCTAACTATTATGAATTATTTTAAGTTTATAAATAATTTAATAAAAAAACTTTATTAAAATTCAAAGAATCTCAAAAATTAATATACCACATAAGATCATTGATATTATTAAATATATGTTCAATTTTATAATGTTTTCTTGCTTAAAATGTATTATTTTGCAATTGATAAGTTCGAGGAATTATGGCTTACAAATTAAAATCTTTATAATTTAAGTTATCATTTATGAATGAATATAAATAAAAATGTTTGTTGGTTTATAAAGAATAAGAACATTAGATAATTTGAGAAATATTTATAGAAAATAAACAAAGATGTTTTAAATAATTTCAAAATTCCTCATCCTTATTTATGAAAGAAAAAAAATAATTAAAAAAAATTTAAATCTTTTTTAATGCCTCCTAAAGTTGACCCCAATGAAGTCAGATTGATTAATATCAAAGTATTCGGAGGAGAAGGTGGTCCAGCATCCACTCTTGCTCCCAAATTGGGACCTCTTGGTCTTGTAAAATTTATTTTTTATTAGCAAGAACCCAAAATAAGTAGGTGATAAAATTATTGCTGAAAGTGGAAAATGGAAGGGTATCAGAGTTATGGTTAACTTGAGATGCTAAAATAGAAATGCTGATGTTACTGTCATTCCTACTTCAAGTGCATTGCTCATTAAAGAAATTGGAGTATTTAAATAGTTAACACCTTTAGGGATATGAGAGAGATAGAAAAAAGACTAAGAATGTCAAACATAATGGAAATTTAACCCTTGAATAAGTCATTAAAGTTGCTAGAGCAGTGGAAGAAAAATCATTGGCTAAAACATTCACAGGAACTGTTAAATAAGTTCTAGGAACTGCATAATCTTTGGGAGCCACAGTTGATGGATAAACAGTTAAAGCTATCATTGGAAAAATTAATTCTGGAGAACTCAAAGTTGAAAAATGATAAATAAATTTATAATACATATAAGTACATTAACTTGACAATTTTTCAAAAGTTCATAACTTTTTTCAAATGAGGCATTAAACTTAAAAGATGAAAGTAATTATTATTAATTAATTGTATATACTTTTTGTGTTAATTTTTATATATTATTTTGCTAAGACATATAAGAAAAAAAAGAATTAATCATCACTATTATACTTTTTTTTGCTAGTAATCTAAGACGCTTTGCTTGTAGAATAATCATTATATCATTTTCAGCACTTATAATTTTTAATCCAACTATAATTTTATGTATATTCGTTATGCCTTTAATTAAGCAATTTAGGTAGATTATTATGATACAAGCACTTATATAGCAGAATTAGGTTCTGAATTTAGCATAAAAACTTAAGCATAAACTGAATAATTAAATAATGCTGAAATGAAAAAAAAGAATAACTTAAAGCCAGCGATTTGATATAATTAAATTATTTATTTTTCATATTCATCAATCTTAGTTTTCATTACTCTTCTCTTATAAAGGCATTTTCCATCCATTTGAATTAAAAATTAACAATGATAATTATCTATTCTTAAGAATACTCGTATAAGACTTAAAGAAATTAATGATGCAATTCTAAATCTGTTCTAAATCTCTTTTAGCTTATTCTTACTTATAATCAACCAACAAGATTTCCATCGGGTAAAACTTCGTTGAATATCTATTTACCATATTATATGCATTGGACAGATCTAAAAAAAAGCAACATATAACGTGACCCTTTAGTCTCATTCAGTATATAAGTTTTGTTTTCTGCATTTATGTTGCTAAATATTTCGCCAAACTAATTTCTGGACCGACATCGCATTTATGATATGTCTTTAATATTATCTTATAGTAGAGTTTAATAAGTTTGATTAGATGCGACAGCACCACAATGGGTCTTAAATAATCCTATTCATGGAATTCGAGAGCCACTTTATTTAGAGGAATGAGTCTCATATTCAAAAGTTTGATGTAGATTTTGAGAGTGCCAAGATTCATAAACAAGAATTCGGTTTTATTTGAGTTTTCTCAAGACTTGGGATTATATACATCTAAATCCTACTTATTTATATAGTTTTTTGTAGATTGCATATATCTCCTTCTTTTAGTTTCTTTTGCTACTTTGTTTGTACCCTTAAATTGTTATCAGATTTTTCAATCTCTTTAAGTGTTGTTTAAGATAGATCTAGATTTTTCTCACTTTGCATGATTATTTCAAGTTTATTTCCTATTCAAAATTAGTATCCAAAGTATCCCAATTTCGAAATGATTTTTTTCATCAAGTTCAAGTGATATTTACTTCAATCTCTCAAATGCTATCGAGTTTATTATTTTATAATCAATTATATAGGATCTTTTTGTGTTTTATGTTAACAATTTATCTAGTTTTATGTTTTCTTATGCTCCCTAAGCTATTATAATTCTGTAGAATTTATCTTAGTTCTTGCTTATTATTTAGTTTAGTTTTCGCTTAAAAGCTTTTTATGAGCTAGCATTTATGTAACTAAAATTTTACTAATTATCTCTCTACAATTTTGTATTGGGTATTTAGTATCATATACCTCATTACCTGGGTATATCTTAGCCATTTTTGGATAATAGTTAATATATTACATGTATATGTTCTCTATTTAGTATTGATTACGCTCCAGTAAGGTAGCTATCTAAAATTTATATTCAATTTCCTATCTTTATTTTACATGATTTTCAAATATTATTTTTTAAATTTATTCTTTTCTTTTGAATAGACCATTAAGCTTTTTCTTTCTGAAATCTTTATTCATATGCTAGTTCAAGGGAGTAGTTGAACATTAGCTATAAGAGGGTTTTGTTTCTTAGTTTATCAAATGTTAACAAATTGGACCAATGAAAATTGAGGATGTTTTGAAAAAGATTTAAATTATCAAGATATTTCAGAGTTTCGAAATCGGGTTTTCTTAGGTTTTTGCATTTCTTTGTTTCAGAAAGCATTTATATCCAAGTTTTGTAGATTAAGATATGGACTCTCACTCGCCAGACCTAAATCAGTTTGCGTTGAATTCCCCTAAGGGTTAAAACTCTTCTATTAAGGTCATATTGAGTTTGTGCCTAGATTTTATAAACGAATCCAAGTTTAATAAGCCTTTTTCTAATAAATGATTTAATCAACGTTTAACTAAAAAATTTAGCAACTAGCATACTCCCAATTTATTAAAATTTCAATTAATATGGATACAAATCAACAAAGATCATTAAGCCTTAAATATAAATTTCTTGAAGCTTCATTCTATCTAAAATAGTTGCACCTTTGTAATATTTATAATTAAGAATTTTGAAAAACCATCCTTTGAAAAGGAAAATTTAGATTAAATATTAGCTCTCATGAAATGAGTTAAATTAGAGGTTAAAAATTATAAAAAAAGGATGAAACAAGACCAAAGAAAAAATCATAAATAAAAAGACCACGAAACTAAAACTCATTCCTAAAGCTAATTATTCCTATTAGCTTATTACATAACTCAAATGATAACAAAGTACTCAAAATATTAAAGATGCTCTGATAAAGCTAGTCTATCCTAATAAGTTACAAAATCATTTTATTGATTAAACCTCATTTTGCTAAAATAAGCAAGCAAGCATGGTTTTTATTATATTTTTCAAATAAAAATTTAAATCTTCTTTATAATTGTTTTCATAGGATTAATACAAGATTATTATATATTTTTTATATCTTCATGAATAAATTTAAAGATTAACATGTTTTTATCAATAATTATACCAAAATATCCCTCAATTTTATTCAGCAATTGTATCATAAAGAAACTAAGGATCAAATTAATAAAATTAAAATTCTATTCATTCCTTAATGTTGATTGAACTACTTTAAGATCTAAATAAAATTAAGTTCCTCATATTTCTTAAAATTTTAGGTTGAGAAAATTATAGTTTACAAAACCTAAATTTATTTTTTTAGCATTAATTTTAATTTCAATTTTGAGATAATGATTATTCGGTTTTGGTATATGTTGTCTCTAATTGAAATTGAAATATTCACCAGTTTTTTAATTTTAAGTTTTATCTTTTTAGCTATAAAAGATAAGTAAACTGACATTGTGATATTAAAAATTCAAGAATTTATAAATAAATTTAATAAAATTTTTCAAATGCATAAAAAACCTTAGCAACAAAATTAGGAATATTAA
Source organism: Paramecium sexaurelia (assembly GCA_000733375.1). NCBI lineage: Eukaryota > Ciliophora > Oligohymenophorea > Peniculida > Parameciidae > Paramecium > Paramecium sexaurelia. The sequence goes on from JPFM01000042.1 coordinate 91,196, forward strand.
ATCAAACCAAAACCAAGAGAAAAATTCAAATCCTCCAAATGCAGAGAATTAATATAAGAAATATTACAATAAAAGTTAAAGACCGGATCATATTAGGATGTAACAACTCAATCAAAAGATATTGCTGAAAACATTAAAAATCGACTTAAATAATAATATACTGTTACAAGCAGATATAAGTTTATTGTACATGTGTTAATTGGTCAATAAAGAGGTAATTTTTATAATAATCTTTTATTCAGGCTAAGGAGTGAGAGTTGGTTCAAAATGCTTTTGGGATTATGACACCGATATGTGTGTTTCTGAAACTTTCATAAATGATTCATTATTTTGTTTGGTAACAGTCTATGCTGTCTACCTTTATTGAATTTATAATTTATTACAATCATGTTACTATAATATTTCATATTAATTCAGTTTAATATTTATATTCAGAACAAATAATAATTAACAGAATACTCTTTTGAGTCAAGTTAAGTTTAATATTAAGGTTTGAAGTAAACGTATGGTGGTCGATTTTTAAACAAGAGATGCTTTCAGTATTATTTATTTTTATTTGTCAAAAATTATATATGAAATATAAATCTCATGACTCCATAATTTTACATAATGAGAGAATAATTAATTTAATTGTCAAATATATGCATTTAAAAACAAATAAAAACGAATTAAGTTTCAGCTCTATCTAATTGATAGGCAAAAAAATTACCATAATCAGAATCGAAATAATTAAAAATGATAGTAGGAATTCCAAGTATGGCTGCTTAACATAACTATAAAGATGTCTGTATCAATCATAATCTACTTTGAAATTAATATGAAAAAATGGATATAACAAAGGTAAATATAAAATATTATACCATCTTAAAAAATAATTTTTGTTTCATGTTTTCAATTTTATTTCTAATTGATAGCAGTTTTCATTTAACATTGTTAGAATACCCTTATCATATTAAACAGATATTTTTAGATATTCATCCTTGGTTTTCATAACTTTCTTTCATTTATTAATGTAATTTTAGCAAAATCCACTAAAATGTGACTTAAAAATCACTTAAATTTATCCACAACTTCATATTAGCAAACAGTTTATATAGTCTTCTTATTTTATCCATACCATTTGGTAATTATTCATTTTGATTGATACTTAAGCTGAATTGAAGATAAATTATTTAATTCTTTTGTAATTTGCTTAAGTTTAACAAAAAAATATTTCTTTTTTGATACAATTATTTATCTTTTCTGATAACTTTAGTAGTTAGTTAACAAATATTTCTATTTACAAATTAGTTTTCACTTTCTTACGCTTTCTAAATCAAACATAAAATCAAAATAAATAATAATGAAACCATTATGTAAAAGTAAAATAGAGAAACTTAAGGAAAAAATCTGTCACTTATAATATCCTGAGTAATTTAAGTCGGAGACTCATCATAATTATATAGTATTGGACGAAAAGTATTTAAATTTGGGTGGTAATTGTTTAATACTAAACATCACTAAGATTATGTCTTGGTATTTGACAATCCAGATCATACAGATTATGAGTACAAACATAACTCTATTTAATTTCAAGATGTTTTGCGTGATTTTGATAAAGTAAATTTTTTCAATAAAGAAGTGTTTCGATGTTGATACATAATTTGAATCTACAGATGATGAAATAATGAGAATGGCATTTTTAAATGTGTTCAATCGCCTAATTACACCACCTCCTGAATTTAAAGAAATAGAAAGAGGTCTTCAAGGATAATCAAATAAGCGACAAAAACTTTTTATTGCGAATGAGTATGGATAGTAAGTTAGAATTAAACCTGATGAAACTCGTCAAATGGGTATGGGAGGTTTCTTGAAGTACAATCCATAAACTAATCATTGGGAGAGAACAGGGGAAAAGGTGTCAGATGTAGCTACACTATTTAGGGTGTTTTTATTGTACAAATTAACTATCCATGCAGGGTATATTGAACTTCTATAAAAATATTAGGTTTTCCATAAGATAATTTTTAAGTTTAGATGGGACTAAGATATATGCAGTACTTTTTTAAGAACTTCGAAATCTTATTATAGAAGCATAAAGAACTTATTTAAAAAAAAGAGTTAGCATAGCGTTCTGCGACATTTTATCATTAGAACCAGTAGATGAAGCGTAAAATATTGAATTATTTAATAGCTTTCGACCTTTAAGATTTAATAGGATTATAAGATCTAAACTAGTTGGGGCAGAAATTTCTTTTGAAACTATTTAAAAAGAAATAAGGAGACTATTAAAAATAATTGATTATAATAAACTTGCTAGAGAATGTAATTAATTTCCATTTGAGATATCTGGCGAAATTTAACAATAAAGAATGTTAAATGCCCATATTTTAAACGCTTATTTGTTTTATTTGGAACAAATTGCCATTGAATTGACAAAGGTTAGAAAAAAATATAAAGAAAACGATTGCACAAAGATTCTTTCATCATAAGAAATTAAAGAATTGGTTGCTGATATGAAAGAGCAAAGTTTCAAATCTAAATCTTCAAAATAGTATGTAAGAGATTAAGGTAAAGGAAATTGGAAGGACACCAATAAACGAAAAATAAAAGTGTATTTGAAGAGAAAGAAGGCTTTGGAAATTGAATAAATTTTATTAAAAGCTAAGCATCAAACAGATAAACTATATGGAAAAAGACTTTTTAGTATGTGGGATAGATTAGGGATGGATCCACAAGGACCATATATAGAGTATTTTTATCCAAGAAAAAAATAAAACTATAATAAGTTTATTCAATAAGATTCGATATGGACTTATTAAATAATCAATGAGAAAGGAGAACGCTCATTGTTCAACAAAATGGAAAGAGCAAAACTTAATACATCTATTTTAAAATAATAGGTTAATTTAGAATATTTAAGTTCACAGGATTATATAAGGGATCATTTAATACCTAATAGTTATTTCGATTTGGATGGATAAAAATATAAAGATGATCATTATTAACCTTTAAAATAGGCTAAGTAATAAAAAAAAGATCTATTCTTTTCTATGAAATTAATATAAACAGTTAAAGCTAAAATTTAAAAATTTATAGAGAAAGATGAGAATGAATAAAAGAATTAGAAATCAAAAGTAGAAATGGAAGGTGGTTTGAATGGAGATAATTTATTAAATTTATGGGGTTTATTAGAAGTTCCAGTCTAACATATTTGTGCGTATTACGGGGAGAGAATAGCTTTGTATTTTATGTTTTTACAATTTTTTGTTCAGGAATTGTTACCAATATCATACTTTGGAATTTTAACTTTTATTGTTTAATTACTTTATGATGTTGATTAAATGGCTAATAAAGTATCGATAATTTTTTTCACAATAATGATTGTGTTTTGGTCATCAACATTCTAAGCGTTATGGATACGTTAAGAAATGTAATTTTAAACAATGTTTGGTTTAGAGGATATAGAATTAAATTAGATTGAATTGATTGGATTTGTAGGTAAGCCTAAAAGATCAATTGCTAATGATAAATTAAATGACTTGCAATATTCATCTAAAGAGACTTGGCTTAAGTTTTTTTTTAATATGATTTTGGTAGCAATATTTCTAGTAATTGAGATCATAATTATAGTTGCTTTATAATTCTTATCATTATCATTAGAAAACAACCCAGACATTCCTTAAGTTGAGTTTATTGAATTATCTGTATTTATTCCAGCATTAATTTGGGTTTTTATTGGGATTTTTTTAGACAATATATATAGGCCAGTGGCATTCTTTTTAACGAAATGGGAAAACCATAAATATTTAAGTTAATTTGAGACTAGTTTTATAATAAAAAGTAATTACAATATTTATTGTAGATTTATTATTTTCTACAGTAAATCGTTTGGGATAACCTTTTATAATATCATTTTTTTATGAAAATACTATAGGATGTGTAAATGACAATTATTGTTATTCATAATTGTAAATTTACATGAGAGTGGTATTTATAATAGAATTTGGTAAACACATTTTATTTGGATTTATATTCCCAATAATAAAATAAATATATCAAAGAGCAAGATATGGGTTTGTTAGTATAGTAGATTTTGGAGATTCTCTATAAAAGAAAACACGTAAAAATTAATATGATTATAATTAATAGCTTATTATTATTTTAATAAAACAATAGAAGCAGAAACTTAAAAGGAATCTTTTACCATTGATTAAGTAGATGGAACTATTTGGGAGTATTTAGAATTAAATTTATAATTCGCTTTATTGGCTAATTTTGGAAGTCCTTTTCCATTGATTTTTATAACAGGATTAGCCATGAATTATTTAGAATTATTTTTGGATAAGTTTAAACTTATTTGGCTTACAAAAAGACCTACCCCTTAAACAGCAAGATCAATAGGGCCTTTTGTATACTATATGAATCTAATTTCTTATGTTTCAATTTTCATAAATAGTGGATTACTTTCTTATAGTAATTAGGATGTTTTTACTGAGATTAACAGTTTTACATTGTTTGTGATTTTGATGATATCATTCTTTTTATTCAAATTCGTCACTGATATCATTTATGGAAATTCTGATAGTTCAGCAGAAATAGTAAGATAAAGGCATTAAACCATATATCGAAAGTTAAACGCAGGAATAGGAGGAAAGAATTTAGGTTCTGCGAAATAAAACTTTCCTATAGCAAAGATTTATGGAACTCTATTGCCTCATTAATTAAAGAAATAATAATGATTATAATTTAAATATGAAAGATTTTTGAGAAATATTAACCATAAATTATATAAAATTATAAATTATAATAAAAAGAAAGAGATTTATTAGAAATGTAAAATTGATTTTTCATAACCCATAGTAAATAATTAATTAATTAATTTGCTCATTGATGAGCATCATCTCGACTTCTATAGGTTTGAGTTCTAATCTTAGTTTTTCAGTAACATCTTTGAAAATGGTCCCTAATTAAGGTATATCAATATTTTTTGGTAACTAAAGGACGATTTTGCTAGTCATCTAGAGTCCTTTAGTAAGAAGATCTTCTAGAGATGGTTTCATACTATTAAGATCATATGGCTAGTGTGAATAGTTCAATCCGCCCCTAAATTAAATTTAGATTATACCATGGGGGACACATGATGAGAATGAAATCTTGATTTGGATGAGTATACTCGAGAAAGTTCATCTAGATAACAGTTGCTATGGATTCATATACTTACAAATTATTAGTTATATTATTGATCTTTCTAAGTTTATAAATATTTAATTTTACATAGGATCAATATCAATACAAATTACTGTTTTAAAACATTTTGCCAATTAAATAGCTAAACCTCCAGAACCACAAAATCCATCTATAACATCAGAATCTGGAGAACTGGTTTTTAATTTATTTGCAATATGAATGCTCATCTCCTTTATTGATTAAACAAAACTCTACCTCTGGTATCACAGAATACCAAGATTCCTCATCTAATTATATGCCCTCATTAAATTTTTTAAAGAGGAAGAACCGCTTCCGATAGAACTTTTAAATCTGTTTAGGGATGTCTATTGATATTCCTGGATGCAATTGGCAAGTGAAGTTCTTTTTCGTTATCTTCAGCTTCAACTTATCCAAAGCAAACAATTCATTCAATGGATATCCCAAAATAGATAATTTTCTATGCACTAGTTTCTATGTCTCAATCATTTTATTATTATATATCATTTTATAATCATTCCACCCCCTACAATATTATTTTAACGAATATTTTATCACACATGTCAATCTCTACCCAAAACAATCACTCATTTAAGTTTAGATCTAAAATAAGGTATCCATTTCACTTCAAATTCTCTTAAGTTTCTTTTAGGACACTCAATAGCCAACCAAAATCATCAAACATTACAAAGAAGAATTGAAAAATATCTTAGATAATCTCCAACAAAAAGTTACCCCAATCCCTATCACCAAAACAAATTAAACTATACTCTACATACAAACTTATTATAAAAATTGTTACTAAAGTACACTTTGTGATCAAACTAAAGAGCAGTTCGAAAATTTAATCGAAGAAATTAAATTTAATATTTACAAAAAGTAATCTCAAATTTATTATAAAGGTATCCATTTATTACTGTAATTCATGAATTACTTAAACAGTAAACTCAGAATCGAATTCACATTCAATTATAACTCTAAAACTAAAATTAATTTGTTTTGTATTCGTGTCAACATTCCAAAGAATAATTAACACCAAAACTCATTTCTGATCTTATTTGGATTTCCTTACCTAAATTTAATCTCACTATTAATCTTAATTGTAACAATAAATATATACAGTCTTTAAAAGAAGATTAGAATTAATAAAATAATGTTTTCGATGGACTTAAAATTACTATTCGTTAAAAAGAAACTATCATTAATCCTATTGAAAAAAATTCCACTCCAAAGAGATCAAAATAGAAATTTCAATCAATTTTTAACAGTGTATCAAAAGCTGATAATCTAAAATCATCAGATACTTAAATTAAAGCATATTATTCTCCTTTCAAATCGCAGACTACAAATAATTAGCCTGTTGTTAGATTGTTTTCACAAACTTAAACTGCAAATTCTAATAATCAGGCTCTATTTAATGAATTAATTTCAAATATCAATTATGAGGTTGAAGTTACAGGCAATCAAATACAATCAATCAAATAAGCTTTAAATCTATAAAATATTTTTCAAGAGAATTTAGATAGTGCCACTGTTTCTATTATTCTTAATAGAAGTGATTTAATAAAATGTATAATTAAAGCACCTGAAGATTCAAATGTTATTGTGTATATAAATGACTAGACTAACAAAATAATATCATATGACTACTTTGAATCTGCATACATATTTTACGGAAAACAATAAGAAGATTATACAGTTGAGGTGAGTAAAAAAGATTATTTTGGATAAACACGTTCCATTTTCTTATAAGGTAATTAAGATGTCATAATACAATTTGATTTAATAAATTAAGTATAAACTACTATCAAATTTAAAGTCTTTGATTTAATTTAATAAGATGAAAATAATTAAATTGATAATTGTAAACTTGAAATTACTAAAATTAATTCCTTTACTGAAGAACCTATTATTGGTAATACAAACGATTAAGGTATTTTTATGTGCCAAGGGGTGATGTTTAATAAAATTAAGGTAAAAGCTTAAAAGAAAGGGTTTTTAAATATTTCATTTGAATTTGATCTTAATGCAAATAAAGCTGGGGACTTCTTTTAAATCCCTATGATTCCTGATTATTTTAGTTTGATGAACCAATACCATATACTAATTTATATACCGAATTCTAATAATTATTAATTAGACTTTAATCTAATTTGTTCAGGTATGTTATTTATTTAACTTAGATGGTACTAAATTAGATGCAAAAAATAAAATACATCAAAAGATGAAATGTAAATTAGATCTAAAAAAACTTCACTAAAATAGTATGTTATATAATTTTTCAATGCATATATCATGCTTAAATCCTTTCGAGAATAAAAACCAATTTTAATTAATTGCAGCAAATTTAATAAATAAAAGGAAAACATTAAATCAAACTAATGAACTGACAGTTAAGGAGAATAATAATATTAAATAGTTTGCAGATATTACAAGTTAGCGTATACTGAATTATTCAATTGAAGAATCAATTAGAATCTTTATAACCTATGGACATTTGGTTATTGACACTTAGGTTATATCAACAAATCAATTACTTTAATAAGAAAAGTGCTTTGCAATTATTGATAGTATAATTATTTTACTATAATAGTGGATAAAAGAACTTTGGTAAAAGAAAATGAAATAATTTAGCAAAATAAGAAACCATAGAATTTAAAATAAGTTAACTCTTCATTCGAAATGAAAACAATTCTATCTCAAATTACTAATTAGAAAGTTAGTAAATGAATGAATATAATTTTGTTTATAATTTTGATAAATCCATATAATATGATTATTATTAAGTCTCACAAATTGATAAAGATAAATATGAATAAGAATGCAATTAATTAATTAAAATCATTTATGACCTCTAACTTTGACTACTTTTTCCATAACAAGACTAGCAAATCTAACTAATTCTTCTACATAGTAAACAGAAAGGTTATTAATGTAATTGCACTCTAATAGAGTTTATTAAATTTCTTTGATTTTATGAAATGGCATGACTTAAGAAAGTGTATTATTAGTTTATCTTTAAGCGCTATTATGCAAACTATTGTTGCCACTACCATGCAAACTTCCATGCACACTGTTTCTGATGCTTGACATCTTTCTTTTTAATTGTGATTATCTCATTTATGATCTTGGCCTACTTAATACTTCTTGTTTAATCGAATTCCTAAATTTGTTTAATTCAAAAAACATGTCCATTTATTTGTTAAAATATATATATTATTTCTGTTAAATATTTAATTTCTTAGTAATAAAGAAATTTAGATCCAATAAATGATATTTTAGGATTCTTATAACTATTAAAGATATTGCTTAATATTCTTCGATAATTTCTATTTAAAACTTAAATCTTTCAGTTAGTTAAACAAAATTAATAAATCTTAGACAAAAAAGGTCTATAATTGGATCTTGTGCCCAACTCCAATTTATCTTATATTTATAAATAAAAGATCTTTTTATATTGAAGATCTTAATATTAATCTAAGCAGTAATATATTATTTTATGTTAATTCTTATATAAAAAATTCTCAATCTCTTAATTTTTCTTTTATTCGATAATCCCTTCTTTCATTTAATAAGAAAATTAACTAGCTTTTACTAATTATAATTAATTTCTTATTTAAATTTAATGAATCAGAAAATTGTGATGAGAAATGAAGATAATGAAGTTGAAGTCTCAGGGAATGAATAAGTATCGTCCTCTATTTATCTAGCCTGTTGAAATATAATAAGAGACTATCAAATTAAATGAAGCTCATATTGACTTAATTGTCAAAGAATTTGATGTTGATAGATTTTAGGCTACAAGGTGGTTAAAAAAGAATGAAGGAGACTTGTAAAAGACTATAAAGTGGATAATTAGCAATTGATTTTATTATATTATGAATTCAGCAACAATTCAACTTATTCATATTTTCGTCCAAAATTTATTAAAATATATTATTAATCTATTGATTTTTTATTAAAAAGAGTAATTTTTTTTTGTTTTCCTTGATGCTGCATTAGAATATATGAAGACCGATTTAAATAGTTTAGATTCCTATTCTATTTGATATAAATATGAATCTTCCTTAATATTTATTTTAATGATTTATTATTAGAAATAACATAAGACTAGAGCCAATACGTAATACTACTTTCGGTTAAATGAGAATATTTTCTTTGTTATTAGGGAAACATTTTATATGTTTTTGCCTTTATTAATAATTAAATGATAAAAATAATTGTTCTTATAATATGCTGCTTGGTACTAACAATAAGCTGTACAAAAGTACCTGAAAACTTTTAAGATATTTAAATGAGGGTGGAATCCACCATCAAATAAGTTAAATAAACAGCTGAAACAATTCATAAAGCAATCAACATATAATCAATTAAAGATATATAGTAACATGATAAAGAAAATGATTTAAAAAAGAGTCAATAAGAATAAGATTCTGATAGTGAATTTGAAGAATAAATTTTTAGCAATTATCATTGTTAATCCTCAATATAAATGGATGGTAAATACCTTGATGAGAGAAGACTTAAGAAAGCTAAGACTGATAAATGTGAAAATTAATAATTTTATAATATCATGTTGTTGGCTTTAAGTTGTCTTCATAGGATACTCGTTTATATTAGAATAGCTTCTTTTTTTCTTTATAAGGTAAAATTTTTTTTCAATATTCTTACTCAGCTGCTGGAGTCTTCATTCGCTTTGATTAATAAATTTTGATTAAGAAACACTCTAATTAACATAAATTTATTCATAAACTTAGTCAACATTAAAAAAGGGAAATATAATTATGGGTTTCTTCTGTACACAAGTTTATCAATTTAAAGAATAATTTTTTGAATATTTTCTTGTTTAAGTTATTATTATAAAGATACAATTTTTCTTAAAAAATATATAAAATTATTCTAAAAAATACTAAAATTCATACATCAAATTTATAAATGAGAGAGAGTTTTTTAAATGTTTGAAAATAAAAATTGAACTATTGAATATAAAAATTAATTTAATTTTTTCACAATATGCTTTATTTAAGAATTAATCAAACAAAAAAATGAATTCAGTTACTTTAATATGATGATTCTATTGATATTTAAGAATATTATTCTAGTAAATTATTTTGCTTTTAAATATAGAAGAGATCGTTGAAGATTGAAGGATCTATTTTCTGTATTTTACATTTGTCTTAAATTTATAATCGATAAAAAGAAAGTTTTTGTGATAATGGTGAATCATAAAAATTTACATATTAGAATATTTATCAAATAATTTTTATAATTTTTGTAAAGATATTTATCATTCCACTCGTTCATGATTATATATTTAAAAATCCATTTTACAAAGATATTTTAGGATAAAAAAATTCCATTAGCAAAATATAGAGAGTTGATTAGTCTTAGTTAATTATAACTTAATTCTAAGGATAAAATAATCTATATTAAATAATAATTATAATGTCATCAATCATACAAAATGATTAAGGAATAGAGTCTTTTCAACAAGGTGTATTTTTCTCTTTACGTCATGATCAAAACGAAAGTAACAGCTTTCACAGTTTGGATAGTGATGTTCACTAAAAGAGAGATGAAACATCAATAAATGTAGAGATGCAGATTGTCGATGATTCTGAATCTTTAGATTCTCCAATCTCAACATAAAATAGTTCAGAAACAAAACAATCACAAATATAATTGAGGCTATTAGGGAGAGATGTAAAAGAAAGTAAACCCTTTTTTAAAAGAGAGATAGTACCTATTAATATAACATTTTTGTATTTGGAGTATATCAAAGATAATCCTGGAACGAAAATTTGGTTATTGTCAAATATCATGTTGGATATATGTTTAAGGCTACTTATAGTTATATTTTTTTGTCTAGGGACAGTTGATTAAGAACGTGGAGATACTACTAATGATAACGAAATTACAGCATTTTTTATAACTATTGTATAGATGCCCAGAATTCTACATTTATTAACAACATCTAAATTGATTTTGATGAATAAATACAACCTTTAAAATAGATCTTATCTTCCTATGAGTTATGTGTATAGAGCCAATTTTATTTAAGAGATTTGTCCACGTTAAGAAGATCTAATGCCAATTAATTATAAGGACAGTATTCTCTCTTTTAGATCAATCATGTTTATTTTATTACCCATAGAATTTTAATGGATACCTTTATACCCCTTTAAAAATAAAGAGAATTCATTAACCACTCTAATAATTAGTAGTTATATACTAAAAAGTATAGAAGTCATGATTTTTGAACCGCTTCTTCTAATTGAAATATCTGTCAGTTCTAATTATTTCTTGAAATATAACAGATTGCTATTTGGGCTAATATTATTAGATATTAGTAAATACATACTACTCAATTTGTGTTTAGTTATATTTAGCAATGTGGGAAAAAATTCTAAAGTTAAAATATGATAAATTATTCTACTTTCTTATTTATATATTAGTAAAATATTTTCATAAAAAACATCATATTTATTTCTTTGAAGTTCATAATATGATTTTTATTTATTATTATCATATAGTTAAATTATTTTGATTTAAAATTAAACAAGAAAGAGAGTAATCTATTATTTATAATTAAAATACAATATCTATCCTTGTTTATTTCAGTTGATGTGTTCTGTGTTATGTGTTATGTGTTATGTGTTATGTGTTATGTGAAATTAAAATTTTTAAAATAAAATGATTGATCATCATCATTAAATAAAATTATAAAAAGAATAGACAAAAAAGTTTTATGATTGAAGATAATATGAATATAATCGTTTTAATTACTTATAAAATTAAAGTATAATTAATCAGATTAATTTCCAATTAATTTTATTTTAAAATGCAAAAACCTGGAATAGAGTTCTTATTTATCAAAGGCAATACGAAATGTTCTGATTCTACTCAATTACATTCTGTTAGGCAATATCATCCAAAGTTAAACTCTCTTCGAATGAAAGGATTTTAGTAATTTATTGATCTCTTAAATAAATAATAATAAGATCAGCAACTAATAAAAACATGTTCTTAATGTGCTCCATAATTATTACCTACTGTCCTTTCTTATCCACCAAGAATTGAAATACATAATAGAAAATCCAGTGAATCAAAATTAATCATCAAGAAAAATATAATTGAAACTCTTCCTGATTCTAATTCATAAGAAAAAATTAAGAAGGATATTAGACTAATCCCTTAAAAATAATTTTCAATTAAGAGAGCAACTACTTCTAAAAATGAAATTAGTAAAGATAATTAAGAGATTATTGATCTATCAGTAATGATTGCTTTTACAAATACTCTTAATGTTGTACCTCCAGAAAGAACAATTTATAAAGCTTTTATTACAAAAGGAAATAATGGAACTTTAATAAGACAGTGTTTAAAACTTAGACCTTGGTGGATATTGATAGACCAACCTAGTGAAGATTTAAATTTGTATTGGACATAATTACGAAAATAATAGGAGTACGAATCAGTAAAAAGATTTTAATTAGAAAATGTTTAATTTACTAAATAATAAAAAAAGTCTATCAATGATAAGATGAAATATAATATTGATGAATCAGAATTTTAGTCATTCAATTAAAGTAGTGTTCTTAGAGTCCACAATCATTTAGAATGTAATTTCTAAGTTTGTAATAAAAAGGCATTATTTTACAATATGAAAAATTATTATCTTTCTATTAATGAAGATCCTTTTAATTTTATCCCTCTGACATATCATGTATAAAAAGGTCCAAGCGATCCAGCCTTTATAGAATTTGAGGAGTATGCTTAATCAAATAACATAAATATGTGGATAATCAAACCAGGAGAATCATCAAACAGAGGGAATGGAATTTAAGTAGCCAATTCGATTAATAAAGTAAAGTAATTAATTTCTTAAAATCTCAATTAAAACAATTCCAAAAAGACATTTATAATCTAAAAGTATTTAGAGAAACCTCTTTTATATAATAAAAGAAAATTTGATATTAGATGTTACATGTTAATGACTAGTATCAACAATAAATTTAAGGCATATTGGTACTAGGAAGGGTATATAAGGACAAGTTGCAAAGAATTTTCATTAGATGATGTAGAAGATAAGTTTACTCACCTTACAAACGATGCGGTTTAAAAAAAGAACTAGAACTATGGAAAATTTGAAACAGGAAATAAAGTATTTAATTATATAATATATTTAGATTTCGTTTAATGAATTTTAAAAGTACTTAAATGATCAATATAATTATAATTTCTAAATAATAATTGATCAATTAAAAAAGCTGAGTAAAGATATTGTGAAAGCTACTTATTAACATTTAGATCCAAATAAGTTATTCTATTCATTTGAATTATTCGGATTAGATTTTATGATTGATTCAGATATGAAACCATGGTTAATCGAAGTTAACACTAATCCTTGTTTAGAAACCTGCTGCCCCTTGTTGGCTAGATTGATATCTCATTTGATAGATAATACAATTAGGATTGCTATTGATCCTATGTATCCTCCACCATTAAACAAAAAGAAACATTTACAAGAGTCAAAAAACTAATTAGAACTGATTTTCTCAAGTACTATGATTAATGATAGGATTACTTAACCTATTATTAAAGAAGATGATGAAGAACACTCTGATGTTGATGATGATATTTGATAATTATTTATAACTTTAAAATACATTTGATTAAGTTTTATATTTTAATTTGGCATATATAGTTTTCTTAACATAGATTTTTATGTTTTTACAATTACATTTTTTTATTAATTAGGGATCAAAATTGTGTGTTATTCAATTTAATCTAGAGGATTAATTGAATTCTTTAAGGATTGTTATCATAATTACTTTGTTATTTTTTTTATATTGTTTAACTTAGTTAATCTTTTAACCATATATTTATAAATATTTATATTAATTATATATGATAAATCTAATTACAAAATAAACATTTATATATTATTTTATTGAATAAAATTGTAATGGATTGCTTTAAATAGGAAATTGCTAACTAAAAGTAGATATATCTTTCATTTACTAAATAAATTTCATGATAAGTATTTAAACTATTTATATTTTTTATTGATTTATTCATTCTATAACAATTACTTAATAAATTCTGGGACTCTCTAATTTTCTCTTTCTAAACTTCTATTAATTGCATTAATACATTGTTACTTTTTAAATTCCATTAATTATCTTTAACCTTTTAAAATGTCCTTAACTGTTTCAGTTCTTTCTCTATATCCTAGATTTTTAATTAGGATCTCTGGTAATTTTTCATCAAATGGGTTATATTATACATTAATGCTATGGATATTCTTATAAAAATGCATGTCATCTTAATCAATTTTATATCGTATACCTTCAAAATTCTCTCTTTGTTATTCAGGTTTTTAAACGTACCTTAATTCATAAGGTATATACCATTTGTTGTAAAATTCTTTATTCTTTTTAGGTAAATTTGGTAATGATGGTAGTTTCGTGTGTATTCTTTTATTTTTTTCTTCTTTTTGTTTTAAAGTAACTTCATCATTTTTTTCATAATATTACTTGATTAATCAATAAATGCAGGTTCAGTTTTGTTTGACTCTATTAATTGTTATAGTTTCATTGATTAGTTCTTAATATTAATTATTATTCGATACTTAAGTTACGAGATTCTAAACAATATTTTTACTTATTTAAAGAGATGTATGCCTAAAATAAATAGTGAAATTATAAGATTCTTTATAAGAAAATTGACATTATGTGATTTCGAAAGTTATTCTATAAAAAATTATATCAATTATTGATAAAAGTTCATCCTCATAAAACAGACCTAACAAGCTTACAATAATCAAAGGTAAATACAGTTAATTAACTCGAAGAAGATGAACTTAAAATTGGCTACATATAATCTTAAAGAAGTGATGTAAATAAGAATGAAAAATATCAGGAAAAGTCTTTTCGTTATTGAAATATGTTAAGGGTGTTGAAGAGTATTGAAATATAAGAAAAAATTATAAAATGATGATGAAATTAGGTTTTTTAAAATCAATGCTCTTACATCATTGTTCCTAATATGTTTAAATCTGATGAATTTATTAGGGCTAAATAATATTCTTATATAAAAATATAGTAAAGATCTAGAAAGAAAATAACATTTAGAGAGGGAAATGAATAAAGTTAAGGGTTTTATAGAGGTTAAAGAGAATATTAAGAGAGTTTATTAAATATTGAAATATATTAATTTGATAGTAATAGCAATTAAGTAAGTATGACAGTTTAGTAAGGGTGCATAAATTCAATTAAAACCATGATTATTGAAGTTAATAATTTAAGAAATACAAACTAAAAAATTCAGAGATTTAAAACAATGTATCCAATTCATTAGCTACATTTATTCAAAATTAATCGTTAATTTTGAAAATGAAGGATTGTTAATTATTCTAACTAAATATCTAATGATGACAATAAAAAAAATAAGTTAGAATTAAAGTAATGGATATATTTTAATATTTTTATTTAAATAATATAATGAAAAGAGAGCAATTGAATGGTTGATCATATTTTCTATAAAGTCAAACTTACATATCTGATTTAATTAAAAAAAGTTTAACGTATGTGCACCCAAAAATAAAAAATTTATAAATTAACTGAGTTTGATGTCAGATTAAATATTTTTTTTTTGAGTTTTGTATTAAAATAAATAATAGTGTTCAGAAAAGAAGATATGAAATCTAAATATTAATTCAAAAAAAGTGATTAATTTCATGGATATTATTCTTAGTGATGAATGTATAATTGTAGATTCTTAATTATTAATGATATAATAGGAGTGTTATTAAATATTTTATATTGTATTATGTATTATGTATTATGTATCTCTTATATATCGATAAAATTTACATGAAATTAAGAATCTTATATTACATCCAACCCAATTCCCATTATTGATTCGAATTTCTTTAACAAATCTCTATTCTCTATAATACAAATGAATATTAAAACGGGCATTGGTGTACAAATTATCTTTTGTTAGAAAATAACAAGGCTACTTAAGTTTTAAGGTTGGGTGAATAAAAAACAATTGGTAAAGTATAGTCTTTTAAAAGCACCAAAATAATAATCAAAGTCACCTTTGTTTTTACCTTAGAATATGTTCCTTTTGTTGAATTTAATCATATTATCTTTATCATAATGGCAAAATAATACACTTTCTCCAAGTCATTTTCATTTAAAAAATACCCTTCATTAGGACTATCTGGGTCAGGATGGATTTCTCTTTCATTAATGTAATCATATTCCTCCTCAAAATCTGTTCCATCTTAAATTTGATAATTTTTGTTACCATCTAAGTTTAATTATTAGTTTCTTTCTAACATAGGTCCATTAGTTTAGGAATTCAACTTTTTATATCAAAATAAAACTTACAAACTACTGTTGTTTTTTGAGCATCATGATTAAATTTAATTTTTAGTAGATATTATATATTTTGTATAGGATCTACTTTTTGATTGTTTGTTTAACAAGAACTTATTTTTTGCACGTTTTTTAAGATTTAAATTTATAGGTACATCAACAAGCTAAAAGTGATTATGACCATTGAATAATTTATTGTTCTGAGACACTAAGCAAGTTAAAAAAAGATTTAATGTGTTATTTACATCTTCTTGCTTTCATATCTCTTAAATTCCTTTACTATTAAACATACTTGTTCGAATAAATAAAAATTTTTTTTTATCAAGCCTTGATGAAAAAAAAAATCTACGTATTTAAATGAAAAAAATATTCTACATGGTTGATGGCTCGAATATTACTTTAATCATCTATTCCGATCATCTAAATTGTGAATTAAAGAATTATTTAGTGTTAGATTAGCTTTTTTCAATTCTATAAGTATGTTTGAAAATTTAAGGAATTATGAATGAAATTCGTTTTAGATTTCTTTTTATGGCATTCGTTTTACATAATTAAATTAATAAACACAACTAAAAATTATTATCCATAATAATTATAAAGATTAGTGTCTTTTAATACTAAATATGTTAATTTTGAATAGAGATATTGTTCATATTTACGATACTTTCTCAAAATATTAATAAAGAATAAGATTTCTTGAGAAAAAATTTTTTTTTTCTTTTTAATGTTGGTCAATAATTAGGAAATATATTCTATTGATAATAAATCACTTTTATTTCTTTTCTTACCTAATGAAAGATATCATAACTTTGTGTTAAAAACGATTTGATTATTTTTTTATTGATTCTAATGTGATTTGAGAGTTATATGTTAAGGTAATTTAATATTTATAACAGGTTTATTAATAAAAAAATACTTTAATATAAAATTAAAAATGTTGGATTTATCAAAAAGAGAGTTTACAAAACTTCCTGGAGAAATTGATGTATACATTTAAATATAAAGAAAGAGTTTTATAACAGAACCAGATTATTTTAGGACACTTACAGCTTGTAATTGCAAAACACAACAACTTATGAGTTTTATGAATTTCAAAAAGCTTCAAGCGTTGGATTTGTCAAATAATGAATTAGGAAACTTTGTCAAAGCAAACACATTATAAGGATTGTTTCTATTAAAAGTATTGATTTTAAAAAAAAATGGCATTACTTAAATAAATGATTAATTTTTTGCTACTGCAAAGAATATTGAAGTATGTTTTGTTTTTGATGTGTTTTTGTTTAGATGCTAGATCTTTCTGAAAATAAGATAACTAAATGTGGCAAATCCTTTTTAGACCTACCAAAACTTATTACGTATTATATATCTTTTTAATTAGACTTAATTTAAACAAAAACCAAATTGAAGATTTAAATGCTTTCAAAATTTTTAAAACCAATCCATTATAAGAATTATAATATCTTGGAATTCGATAAAATAATATAGAATCGTATCATATATTTTAATTTATAATTTTAGGAACTATAGATCAAAATTTGAAACTACTTTAACAATATTCTTTCCAAATTTATAATTTGTTTTAACAATGTTTTCTTAATAAAAAGAATTAAATGCTTTTCACGAAATTCTTTTTATTGATCATTACATAGAATAAACAGAAGCTCCATAAAATTAAAATTAAATTGAATGTTCTTTCCATAATGATTCTTTAATTGCTAATTGTATTATGAGTTAGAATCAAACATCTGCAAAGAAAAGCAAGAGATCAATAAATTCATGTGATTCTAGGTTTGGCTCATTTAAGAAAAGAGATCCAGACACAATTAAAAGATAAATTGAATTCAGAAAAAAAGAATTAGAAAAATTAGATTAATCTATAGAATAAACTACATTTAAGAGAGATGAGATAAAAAATTTAACTTAAAAGTATTAATACTTTTTATAAGATTGTAATATTGATAATAAACATTTTATAGCACTTCAATTATAAGACAATTCTCTTTTAATAACTGTTTTACAAAGGTTAGGAGAATATTGTAATTCCATTGATATTTTAAATTAACAAAAAGGAAGAAATTTAGTAGTTGAATTATTGAACTCGATGAAATGTAAAGATTCCCTTGATATTGATTAAACTTTGATGAAAATGGAAGCAATAATGAAAAAGATGTAAGAATTAATGAATTGAATTAAATATATATAAATATCATCCATATAAGTATATCTTATTTAATTTCTATTTTCTTATGACAATGAATCTTTCTAGAATATTTGAGAATTTATTATCAGCAATTTGTCTTTTATTTTTCTTAGAAAGAATATTAATTATGAATTCAATTTTTATACTCACATTACTAAGTTTTATAGCTGCCTAATAAATTTCGCATGGGATGCATTATCTATCTGATAAATTTTATGGAAAACTCGATACAAATGTGTATTACTATTATTAGGTCAAAAATGAAAATCCTAATTATTGCGTGTCTATTAATTATTAATGTTTCTTCATGAATCAAATATAATTAACTAATTATATTGATCATACATATGATAAGTTAAAACCTAAATTAATGAAGAATGTATTTTTATTAATTTTATTCAAAGGTATTCGAATTTGTTGAATTTTTACAGCAAAATAAAAGAGCTTATTTCAAAGATTCTTCAAGGAGAGAACTTGAAAAAAGCTTTGAACAACACTATAAAATTTGAATCTATATATTTTATTTAAATAGTTTTAAATAAAAAAAACAAAAATATGAAAAAAAAATTTCATTGATTTGCAGCATCCTATTATAAATAATTATTTAATAAATCCTAGTTATCATCAACTAAAGCCAAATTTTCAACGTTAAAATATTTTCTACCATGTAAAGGATAAAACATAGTCCATATTTGAGGAATATCTACTTTCCATTCTAATTATGTAAGAGGAAAATATAGTGTTCTTGGTCTTGTTATTTTGGGAGTATAAAATGAAGCTTCATTCCATTCTTATATTGCTGGAATCTCATAGAAATGCAAAAACCCTAAAACAGTGGCAAAACTAAGTAACCATATTATATTGACAAAATGATAATAAAACAAAAAATCTAATATAAATTATAAACTAGTTATACTTGTGCCCTCTATGTAAATGAAAAATATTATATAATAAGAGACCAAATATTTCGGAGCAAATAATAGAGTAGATCTAGTTCTAAAAAAGAAATTACTCATTATCTCATTAAATAAAATTAATCTAAATAATATTGTTTTAATTTTACAATAATAGATTTTTCTATGATTAAATGGTGGCTTAACTGTAATATATATATGTTAAAAGTGTTCTAGATTAATATACTTATAAAAAGACAAAAAATAATAATAAATAACTTATCTTCAACATATGAGACTATTTATTATTATTGATTAATATTCTTTAATATAATCTATACCATCCTGCATTTAGTAAAATGGGAATTCCAAATTAAAGAATTTTAATGATTAAACTAGCTATACAAGTTTAGCAAAACAAATAGATAGTACATTTTATTGAAAATGCAAAAGTCGTAAGAATTTTCTCTGATATTGGATTCATTTTTTCTTCTACATTCTATTTATTTATCCATACAAAAACTTTATTTTCTTCTATTTCTTATAAAAAATGTGTTTCATTCTCGTTTCTTAATCTTTAAATTAAGTCATTTATAAATAGAATCTCTATATTTGATTAAGTTAAGATAAAATTTTCAAGCCAAGTCTCAGCATAGCATTTTTTAACAATTCTATATTCCTCTATAGATATATTATGCCTTATTAAAATATCTTCAGGCAAACTCAAAATAGCTTATTATTTTGTATATTTGTAAGATTAGTAAATTTCATCTTAATCATATATAAATATTTTGAATAAGGTTTCATTTTTGAAAAAGGTTTCATTTTTGAGTTCGCTGTAATCCATAAACTCTACTTTAAGAAGAATAAAATACAAATATTATTAGTGCAGGATTGCTTTGATATTTAAATTAAATTGAGCACGATGAAATATATCAAATAGAAAAATATTACAATTGATGATCCTTTAAATAAAATACTAACGATTTGTTTTGTCTTTGAAAAGGATAACAGTGATTTATGCACTCTGAATAATAAACATTCTAAATCCATTTTAATTAATTATATAAATTAATAATATTCATTTAATATGTTTTTTAAAAATTTATTCCGAATTAAATTCTTAAATTTCTTATCTATAAAAGTTAAGGTTTTAAATTTTACAATTTTTTAATATAACTAATAAACTATGTCTTATTAATATTCATTTTTAAATTATACTTTAAATAACATTCCATAAATTTGATAAATTATTGTTATTAGTTTTCTTTATTTCTAACTACTTTTAATAAATAATGTGTTAAAAAATTGATAAAAATTCACTTGAATTAAGTTTATTAATTTTCAAAAAAAAAATATCGTATTTTTTGATTGATTGTTATAGTTAAAATATTAATAACAAACCTTTAAAGGAAGAATAAGATAGTTCAATCATAAGCAAGAGGAATTGAAAAAGGAATATTAAATGGTCAGTAAAATATTGCATAATATATTTTATTTATTACTTTCAAAGATTTTGACCAAGCTAATATTTGTATTTCAAATTTACGAAAATTATAAAAATGTGCTGAAATATCCAAAAAAAAATAACCTGATCTACATTTATACAATATAGTTTTAAATTTATCGATGTTATAAATAATTTCAAAAAGAAAAATAATTTAGAATTGTTGAATATAATAAAAATAGAGTAATCATCAAAATATTTCCAATATCCATCTTTCTAAATGAGTTTCTTAGCTAATTTTTAACAAGTAATTAAAATTAAATCATTATAGATATTAGATTATTTAGAATTCATTACGATTTCGCCTTCAGATCATTTAAAATTAAAAAGTACACAATTTCATTTTAAATTCACAAAGATACAAATCTAAATTATAATAATAATTAAATTAATCATTATTAAATAAGAATGAAAAAGTTAATACATTAAGTGAAAAAAAAATGAGTTATCTAAATTATAAAATTTTTATATGATGATTTAAAAATATTTTACAAACACTCAATTGATGAAATATGATAATAGAAACGATTTGATTTGATTTGATAATTTTGTGCAGAATAATCAATTAAAATATATATATATTTTTTTAAAAATATTGTATAAAATATAAAGGTAAATTTTTATTTTATTTATTTCTTTTTTTTGTTCTCGATTAAAATCTGTTTTTAATTACGCATACTAATCAATACTTTAATAAAGCTTTAGATTTTTATAATTATCTAAGTTTTAAAATGATTGGTTTGCCTTTCCATAAATGGAAACTGAATTTTTATGATCCTGAATTTGAGGCTGAATTTGAAATACATTAAAACAAAATTAGACTCATCTCGTTTCAAATGTTAAACTTATTGGTTTCAATAGCAGCTCTTATATGCTTAATCACATTTGTAGCTTAATAACAGCCTATTCATTTAATTTTAATCATGATTGGAGTAGTAGGAGGTTGTTTTTTCATGCTTATAGTTGCCAAAAAGTTAGAGCCTCACCTCAAATAAATATTTTCCTTCTATTATGTCTGGAGTCAATCTACTAACATTTTAATAGCCTTTAGTGGATTAAATATGTAATCCTTAATCATAATTTAGACCTGCTTTTGTATTTGGATTTAATACATGTTGTTTTGCAATTGGGACAATGTAATATAGTGATAACAGATTAAAAGTAGCTTATACAATTATTACTCCTTTTATATTATTAACAGTATTTGATATGTATTAGGCAAGCTAAGTTCATTTTATATTTTAAACAGTTGCTTGTGTAGTCTTTATAGGAATTTGGACTTACATGTAAGAATATACAGCACGTCTTGCATTTTCACTGAATTTAATAGGTAACAAATAAAAGTAATGTAATCTTATTATCATAGAGATCTTATCAATGAATATGTTAATGATTCTATGTTTGCATTAAGCGTAGATTCTAGAACTAGACAATTTATCCTAGAATTTTACAATAAAAAATTTGAAGAAAGTATGAATATAAAAGAGACTGAATAAATTAAACATTTTCTAAGACAATCCCATTTAGTAACAAAGACTTAGGAGAGTCAAAAAAGATTAATTGAAAAAGGATAAATAAAAGGAATAAAATTAGAAGAATATTTATTTAAATAAATAAAATCTGGATTCGAACAAAATTAGCAAGATGTCGATAATCAGATTGAAATACTTTATCATAATACTATTAGTGATTAAATGTTGGCAATGAAAATTGAAATTAAGTTAATGAATTTTGGAAAACCAATTTTAATTGGAATAATTAAATCTGAAAAAGTATCAAATTTAATTGGAGAACATGAAAAACAAATTAAAGAACATTAAAAATTAATTATCAATCTTTCAACTTAAGTTGCATTGCAATAAGAAAATCTATATAAATAAATTAAGAAAACCAAATTAATAAATATAAATGAGTAAGAATAAATAATGAGCTTAAAATGTTTAAGTTTATCAATAATAAATTATATTAGGAATTATATATTTTATTTTTAAAGAAATAAAATTTCTACTTAATTACAAAACTATGAAAAATTCCAAGTTTATGATTATTTTAAAACTATTTAATAATATTATAATGCTTTAGCATCATATTATTAGATTAAATTCAATATTTACAATAATGTTGACAAAAATTGCTAAATTAATGTTAATACCAAGTACTTAACATAAATTCTAATTAATGTTTTCGAATAAATTGCCAAATAATCTTGCCTCATTAAAAAAGTCACTCTTAGAATAATAGAAGAATTGAGTTAAAATGATCAAGTTTTAGAAACAAGAAGAAAAGTAGAGGATTCATAAACTGCATCAAAATAGATAATTGATATTAAATTAATTCAATTTTAATTTAGCGTTGAAAGTACTTAATTTCTAAATTTATCAATCTTTAATAATTAATAATTAAGTTAAAAAATAGAATAAGATGAAAATTACATTATCTAAGAGGTTACAACATGTTTGTTGGATTGTCTTGGTCCCATGAATGCTATTTAGATTGATTAAACTGAATAATTAGAAAATGGAAATTATAAGAATACATTTTCGTTCAAAATTTATACTGATTAATCTTAATTAGAACCATCTTATTTGAAAGTAATAGAAAAACCAATAATTATTTGAATTTTTTATATATTTACAAAAAAATATATTTTTTATAAATAATAATATTAAATGAAATAGAAATATTAATATCATTTACTTTAATATCTTAAGGAATCAGTATCTTTTTAGAAATCTTTTTGGTATATTGGAAGGATTAATTTTATCTAGAATTTAATTGCTTCTTGCATTAACGAATTTGAATGGTAAAGTTAATGATTACAAACCAACTGTTTCACCTCCTGCAATAATCATAGATGAAGGAACTTTTAATGTTTTTAGAAATGCAAATACAAGTGAGTTTGAAAATTCTTAAACTCCTTTTTTTGTTCCTTTTAAAAAACCTTCTTCAAGTGGTTTTAAAAGTAAACTTAAAGTTCCTTTAACCAAATTAGTAACTGTTGAAAAGGCATCTAAACTACTTAATGCTTTACCAGCAATCATTAATTTAGAACCTAAACTTGTTTGTAATTAGGTGACAACACAATTTATTACTTCTTCAGGGTTCCCTCGAATTTATGAATTCATATATTTGATTGGTATTTGTAAATCATAAAATGAACTTATTTTTAATAAACCTTTTACAAGATCATCCATTTATAATCCTTTAGAATCATATGAAAGATTAAAGTTTGTTTCATGAATTTATAAACTTTTCAACCAAATTTCAGATTTTTTTTCAATGTAGTTAAAAAATTGTATTTAATCTTCATAGATTGTTCTTTTTATCCAACTTTAACTATTTTAATAATTAAAGACAAATTAGAGGAAAGCACCTGATAAGCAAATTCTCATAGGAGAAATGGCAATAGATGCAGTATAAGCTTGATTTTCTAAAATTAAACCTATTTCTATAGGAAAACTTTTATAATCTTAATAGAAAGTTTCTGTGTCTGGACTTAAAATTAATTTAAACTTTGATTTTTAAATTTTATCTTCGATTTCAAAATGAGATTAAAATCTTATCCCTGTTTATCCTCTTTCATATAATTCAATTTTAAGACGTATATTTGTAAAATTCAAACTTACAGTGTCTAAATTCTTTTTTGACTGTTAATCTGAATTCAAAACATATTCTAAAAGTTCATCCTCAAATTTTTTATTTTAATCAAATTCATTTTCAAAATAAAGTGGCATTAGATAAAAAGTATGTCCTTCTTCTAAATTTATAAGGAGCTTTTCAATATTTATAATTATTTTATTATTTATTTGTTCCCCATTTATTAAAGGTTATGAAAAATCTCTTTCTATAAAATATTCATTTTTTGTAGGATCTGTGGGCTTTGTTTAAGGAATGTACGCTTATAATTCCTCGATTAATTCCATTATTGTTTAAATTATATCAAATCTGAAATTTCCTTATATTAGTTCTATATTTAATTAATTTTCAATAAAATTAAGTTTTTTGATAGAAAGTGCTTAAGTGAACTAAAATGCTGTTAATTTATCAAAATACCCTTCAAGTAAAATTGGACATTAAAATTCAAATCCATTTTATCTACAAACAAATAATTCCACATTTTATAATTCAAGCTTTTTATTATACGATAAATTCTCTATTGATATTATAGCCCTACTATTTGAGAACTCTTTAATTGTTTGTAATCCATGATCAGATAATTCTTCTACTTCAATAATTGGGAAAATGTCCAAATATACATTTTTTCTAATTTAGATATCAATTTCCATTTCTTTATCTTACTAACCTTATTATATATTTTATTGTTATTTCTTATTATTGAAGTACTCTAAAATAGAATTTAACTTCTTTAAAGAGTTGAATTTGAAATCTGGTATTCGTAAACAAACATTCTGAACTTATACTTTGATCTTTTTACCTAGTTGTACTTTAACAACAAAATTATCAAAATCTACATCAATTGGTTTTGAATAGAGTTTTTTTGAAGAAGGAAGGATTTATGATGGTATTTATTTAGTGCCAATGCTATATAATATAATTTGAGTAGCAGAATATTTTTTATATAATTACTAAGGTTTATTCCTGTTATATTTGACTAAAGGGCATTAATTATCTATAGCTAATATGTTTTATAAATGTATGATAGTCTATTTCGCTGATATTAAAGTAGTCTTTTCTAAATCAAATTAAAATAAATCTTTATTAGAACTATCTAATATATACAAAGATGAGGATTCTATTGATAATTAAAAATAAGTTAATGAATCCTCTTTTAATTAACGTTAAGGCTTTTTAAGATTGATCTATTATTCTGATTTTTTCAGATATTCATCTAAACCTATTAACCAAAAAATCAAATCTTATGTTAAACGAACTTCTACCAATGGAAGTGATCCTCTTATAAGTGTTTCACTCTTTTATTGTTTCGATTTAACATAATCTTTTAAATCTTACTTGCCCTACTTTTATATTTCTTTTTTCTCCTAAAAACTTATGTAAATTAGTGGAAATATTTATAAATCATCAACAACATTCTAACCAACAGTAACTACATTTTATCCAGAAAATTCAATCCAAATTGAGTAAAATGAAATACAAATGAATTATAATGGATCTTCATTTCTGGGTATTCCTTCAAATGGTTCTAAGACTCCTTATTTATGAGGAAATTTTTTAACAGGAGTTTATTTAAGTTTTATGTCTTTCATCCTAATTTATAAAGGTTTATTGTTTATAGAATAATTTAAATTAATGTAAGGAATTTTAACATCAAATCCAAACAAGGAAGGTTTTTTAATTTCTTAATTAGGTAATTATTAAACTTGAAGTTAAGATAGATGTTCTACAATTGTTAAACATTGGTTATGGTTAAGAGAAGCAATAATATCTGAGATCTACACATTTGCCATATAAAACTTTTCTCTATTTCTACCATGATAGATTTAAATCGACAAGTCTAAAGCTTTGTTTGTTTTACATTACTCTTGTAATTTATCAAATATATATATGGCATATTCTTATTCAATTCGATTACATTCTCCCAAGCCCATCATTATCACTGGTGTAACATAAAATTAATATTTAGGATTCTCTAAACAACTTCGAAACAATTCTTAACTTTGCATTATATTATACCCATTACTAGAATCAGCTAAAACATGATGAGCTCCAATACTTTATATCTAAAAATTAATGTGATCTTTATCATAACTACCTTAAATTTTAATAATCTCTATAAAAAAATGGCTTTCAAGATCTTAAAAGAATCTGCCTTTCAATTTTGGGAATTGCTAAGAATTTTCGCAATAAGCTATTCTTATACCATCAAATTAACATTTAAATATTTCTGCCTAATTTTTTAATATCTTTTTTCCAGAATCTAATTAATCTTAAGTCGAATTGAAAATACTTTAAGAAAACTCAATAAACTATTTTTCTTATTATTAAGGAATAGGATGTTAAGCTAAAGATTGTACTAAATTATTATTGAGAGTATCTAAATAATTTGGAACTATTTTTAATTGATAATTCTTTTTCTTCTAATAATTTTATGTTTCCGAATTTAAAATTGAATTATCTGTTTATTCCAAATTTTATAAATAATCTTCATTATCATCATCGAATTCTACTAAAGTCTCACCTTTTAAATCTATTATAATTTAATTTAATTCGTTAGTCAATGCTAAACATTTTTGTCCTGTTTATAATATACTTTAAAATTGTTTATGATTTAGTACAATATCTAACGAAGAAATTTTCCCATCAACTTTTGTACTCACTCTACTATTTTTTGTTTCAACTATCATCTCAAGTTTTACAGCATTTTCTATTAATGCAATCTATTCATTTCTCAACTACAACTCTATTTAATCTATTCCAAAGCTGATAAAAAGTAAATTGCTATTTATTTAAAAGTCAAATACTTTAAATTTTGTTTTTAAAAATTGATGTTGGTATGATGTATATGGAATTCATACTATTTTCCTCCTTCAGCTATTAGAATAACTTCAATATTGTTTATTGTGACTGATGAATTACTTAGTAAAGTATCAACCAAACCTAAGAATTAAATAAGCCCTGTCTAAGGTGAGGTTGATTTATTTAAATCTATACTCTATTCTAATTCTGAATGCTTATAAACTTCTTCTCTTAATTGTGCAAATTAAGCAAGTTTTTAGATTTCCTTTTGTTTTGCTTCTTCAGTTTTATCTAAATATTCTTTTATTTCATTTATGTTTATTTCTTTCACAAGAGAAAATACTAATTTAACTCCACTAGCCTAAAATTTTAAATTAGCAACTTTGATAGATTCTTTTGATATAAGATTGATAATTACATATATAAGCTTCTTCAAGTTTAAAGAGACTTTAACCTAAGAGTTAGTTAATAAATGTTTTGTTTAATTTCAACATTTCTACTCCTTTAAGTAAAGTACTCATATTAAGTTATTTTGGATCTTCAAGATAATCTCCAAGAAAATTATCAAGTAATAATTGAAAGGTGTCTGAGAAACCATTAATGAAATAATCAGAGACAGGTTTGAGCCACTCTTTGAATTTGTGCATAAACGAAAATTATATTATAAAACTTTGATAATAAATAAATGTTTAAATTGTTAAAACAATGGATATCCATTATTTAATGCTATTCATATATTATTACAATTTTCTTAAACAATTAAATTATTCAATTTAGTTTGTTTATTTCTAATAATCTATTTTCTTCTTAATAGAAATATTTCTTAATAATTAATTCTAACAATAATTACTTAAAACTTAAGTTTATAAATAACTAGAGAAAATATGGAGAGATTCCAAATTAAAAAAGTTAATTATAAGCTAAAAGAAATATGAAACTTTATTTGATAATCTTGGTATAAAATATTTAGATAATATTGTAAAATGCGGGAATTGGATAAGAGAATGATTTAATTTGTATGATATTTATTTATGTCTCAATAATTTGTGGGTATCAATGGTGAATAGACAGGTCTGGGATTTACAAATCGAGATCAAGGAGCAAAGGTTGAAGAAGATCAAGGCTTGATTGACTTTAAAATAATAACCAATGATGGAACCCATGAAAGTATGAGGATGCTCATTGATCTCAAAAACATTTTCGCTAGATAACTACCAAAAATGCCAAAGGAATATATTGTGAGATTAGTCTTTGATCGAAATCATGAGTCCATGTGTATAATTAAAGTAATAATTCATAATTATGTATATAGGACAATACAAAAGTTATCGGAGGAATCTGTTACAGAAAGTATCCAACTTAACGATTTGCTGAGATTGCATTCTTAGCTATCACTGCCACACTTTAAGTTAAAGGTTATGGAACTCGTTTAATGAATAAATTCAAAGAGCATATCTAAAAACAGGATGTTGAATACTTACTTACTTATGCTGATAATTATGCTATAGGATATTTTAAAAAGCAAGGATTCTATTAAGAAATAAAAATGCAACCAGATCGATGGAAAGGATTTATTAAAGATTATGATGGAGGTACTTTAATGGAATGTTATGTACATCCAACTATTGATTATGGCAATATTAGTGATTTGATTAGAGAATAAAAACAGGTAAGATTGAGTTTAATACTAGCTATTGATAGACATTATCAAGAAATTGACTTTAAATGATAGGGTATACCCTGGATTAGATAAACAAAATTACAAAGTTGATAATTCTAATTCTGATAAACCTACTGTCAAACCGGAGAGTATCTAAGGAATTTTAGAAAGTGGATGGACTTTAGATGATTATAATGAACTTAAAAAATAAAAAGAGAAAACTTTTATGATTTCTTGTCAATAAATCATAGACACTATGAGAAAACATAAGTCTGCTTGGCCTTTCTTAGATCCAGTAAATAAAGATGATGTTCCTGATTACTATGATGTTATCACAGATCCTATCGATATCAAATCTATAGAGAAGAAATTATAATCTAATTAATATACATCTAAAGATCTTTTCATTAAAGATGTCAAAAGAATGTTTATAAATTGTAGAAATTATAATCAACCAGATACAATTTACTATAAGTGCGCCAATGAGTTAGAACGTACAATTGATGATTATTTGAAAAAACTTAAAGATGAATAACAAATCCCAGGAGTTAGTAAGAAAATCAAAAAAACAAACAATAAATGATAATTAGTTTTTATATAAATAGATAAAATTCAATTCAAATTAAACCAATATTTACCTTTGTGTTTAAATGTATATAATAAAGTTCTATGATTAAATTATATACATCTTTCAATTTTGACATTTATTATTAAATATTTCTTTTTGAGTTTAAAAAGGATAAATTTATTCTTATATTTTAAATAACTCCTTTTAAAATTGCTTGAGTTATTTTTTTAGATATTCTCTGAGAATTAAAAAAATTCAAAAGTCTCGATTTTATTAACAATATTTTTTAGAAGTAAATATTGTTTTCTATAATAATTTTATTTAGATATTTGTAACTGTAAATCGATTGGTTCTCACAATTATTTCTATTGTATTTTTATTTTTCCATTTATGCTTATTATCAAGAATGATATGTAATATTTCATTCAGCTAATAATTTTGTAGAGAAATGAAATATTATTTTCTTCTTCTTTTTTTTTCTCTATTATCACTATTCTTCAAATTATACAATAAAAAGTTTAATTTTATTATAGATGATAAATTATCATATAAACACATTAAGAGGTACTGCAACATAATATACACCAATCTTGTTTGAAGATTTATTCTTTGATAAAAGCCATCTAAGCACAAATAAATTTGGTAATATTAGTTTATAGAATTTTGAATAATTAAGATAAGATCCATAATCAATAATGGATAATTTGGTTATTAATGATGTGACATAAGTAGTACATGAATTGTAAAATATACCTTAATGTCTTATATGTACTTCATGTAATGATTTTGATAAATTGAATCGATTACTATAATATTGTAATTAGATTGATATAGCAATTGGATATTAACACAATATTTCAAAATAGTTGAATAATCTACCTTTATATTCGGTGGATAATTTAATCTAGAAATTAGAGATGGAAATAACTATGGGAACTAATAATTTGAAACCAGCATTCGTAGGAATAGTGAATTTTGAGGAAATAGATTTCGATAATCAAATTTGGATAAATGTTATGGAGAGTTATATAAAATGTTCTGAACATTTTGGAATACCAATTGTAGTTGATCATCATCATAAAGTAGAATTTAAGGAGATATAGCAAAAATACAATTTAAGGAATGCTAAATTCATAATTTTGAATCCATATGTAGAAGTAAAAAATACAAGACAAAATTATTGTATAAAACGGGAAATTAATATAGATTCAATAGATTTAAAATAGAAAATAGTATTTAATAGGAATGAAGTTGATTATGAATTGTATAGTTTGATGCCAGTTTATTTTACTGTTGGAATAAAGTGTAAAACTCATTTGAAAATGTTCGGAGGTAAGGGATTTGAGATTTTGAATAAAGATACTTAAGAATTATTTGATCTTTTAAAGTGGTCAACTTAGATTATTAAGATAGTTGAAATAAAAATGTGGAAATGTCCCATGTAATTAAATTGAATTAAAAGAATAGTTGTTAAAAAGAGTAGGGAGAGAATGAAGAGAGATTTAAGAAGATGGGAAAAGAGTTCTGTAGTATGAAATGTTTGAGATAAGGAATAAATTGATTTATAAAATAAATTATTAGTCGTTAAATTTTAAATTATATAATGGATCAGAAGACTGAAAAGGCTTTACTTGAATAGTAAAATGAATTGTTAGAATTGTAATTATAAGAACTAAAGGAGAGAGAAGATGCATACAAAATATTTAATGAAACAATTCTTAATGCATATAATTCAATGCAAAATGATGTAAACAAATAGAATGTAAAATTAAATACTTATGGTTTAGAGTCTAGTTTATAAACAATTACAGTAGACATTGGAATAATATTCTTAGGAATTAATAGAATCTAAAAATAGGAACACAACTATATTATCTTAAATGGAAAAGGAGAATAGATATTTGAAAAATTATTTAGAATAGTTAGAACTCAAAGTCTAAGAGTAAAATTTACTTTAAGAAAACGAGTTATCTGATTTGGAATAGCAATTTGAAAATTTATAATAACAATAAGAGACCACTATTATAGCAAAGCCAAAAAAAAAGAAGCAATAATAGGATAAAGAAAATAGTAAACCCGAATAAGTTGGTGGAGGATGTATTGTGTCTTTAAAATAAAAAAATGATTGCGTTAAAAAGAAGGAATTATGCATAAGCAACGTATTAAATTGTAAGGATTCTAATGTGATGGAAATATCATAATTAGATTGGTTAGATTCAAATTCTCCTACAGGATTATTCAAACAATTTTAATTACACTAAAGAGGACGAGATCGTTCTGAACATTCATAAAGAATGTAGCAACCATAATTATCTAAAAGAATTTTTAGAGATTAAGGAAAAAGTGAAGATAGTGTCAGTCCCTAATGTATACGAAATGCAACTCCTAAAAATAATTTTATTACCCCTGAGTCTAAATAGTTAAAATACGATTCACAATAAGGTTATATTAATAAAGTTGAGTAAAATCAATAAAAATAAGAAAAGAGATCATTGGCAGAATTTACTAAGTAAATTAATTCTGTTAGATCTACTGAAAATTTCTAAATGATTTTAAGATAAAGTTCAATGGTTTGAAAGTGATTTTTTATTTTTCATTTATAATAAAATTATATCTATCCTAAACTTTTGTAAAGTAATAAATTTTCATTACAATTATTGAATTTATTGTTAAATAAATAGAATATTTAGTTACATATTCTCTAAATGATATTATCGGAAATTCAATATAAATGTATTAATAATAGAACTATGAAACTTTCAAATATTTAAACGAAATTTAACTTATAATTAAAGGATAAGTAATTTATCAATATCAATAACAAAAATCCGCTTAATGTTTATTAAAAGTATTCGAAAATACCTAAGCTTTTATTATAATTGTTTTATTAAATATCTTAATATTATAATGTAAATTTAGGTTAGTATTTAAGTTTTTTTATGGAGTTCTAAAGATATACGAGTTACTGTTTCATAATTATTAATTATAAAAGCATTAAAATTGATGTATGTTTTGCTAACTTATTTGATATTTATTTTATAAGAAATTTAAAATTCAATGGTATATATGTATTTTTATAATCACCAAGAGTAAAATGAGTAGGCCAGCATCTTGCAAAAGTAGAAAGAGTGAAGTTGATGAATCCCTTTTTGGTATTAAATTAGCTCTAATTTATCATAATAGGAAGTAATAAAAGGAATGATGCTAAAACTGCTAAGGTAGTTCAGAGCGTTAGGAAAGGAGATGTTTCAAATCCAGATGTTGTTTTGATAGGAGAAGCGGAATTACAAAGGATGAAAGTTTATTTCCTTTTAAATTTTAGAATAATGCTATAGTAACTACCAAAGAGGAACAATTAAATTAAAAGAAATTGTTAGAAGAATAGAAGGAAAAGTAAATGACAGCTGCCAAGGCTAAGAAGCAAAAAATGATTTAATTGGAGGAAGAAAAAAAGAAACAAATACCTTTAACAGCACAATAATAGGAGGATAAGGTAGTTAAAGATAGTCTTAATGCAAGAGTATAAGTTTTTTTATATAAAATTAAGGCAGCAGAGATTTTAAATGAATAATTAGATGATGTGAAGGAGATGAATAAGATGGTTATGTATGCCAAATGTGTTACTATCAGAGATAAGTAATTATAAGAAAAGTAGCAACTGAAAGAGGAATTTAAAAATTAAGAGAAAAGGAAAGATCTTATGATGGAAATTGAAAGATTAAAATCAGTTAAATATTATGAAGAAAAAGATGTTGAACATAAATAAGAATTAAAAATAGGTCATGGAATTATAGTAGATTAAATTAAAGAAAGAGAATTGATAAGACTCAAAGAAAAAGAAGAACAAGAAAGAGAAGGTTAAATTATGATAAAGTAAATTAAATAAGTTCAAGTTGAAGATCAATAGAAAAATCTATAAAGAAAGTAAATGCAAAAAAAATTACAAGATGAAATATTAGAAGCTAATTCAAAAGCAATTGTTGTTAAAGAGAAAAGGAGATTGGAAGAAAAAGAGGAAGAAGAAAAGATTGCAAAGTATAATTTAGAAAAGGCATAAAAGGATGCCGAAATAATAGAAGAATAGAAAAGAATTAAAGAAGAGAAAGAAAGAGATGTTTAAAGATTAAGAGAAATGCAAGAAAAAGCATAAGATAGATAAGCTGAATTGGATTTATTGAGAGCAAAAAGAGCGATGGAATAAAATGAAAGAGCAGCTAGAGAAAAAGAAAGAAGAGAAGCAGAACTAAGGTAAAAATTAAATTCAGAATTGTATCAAGCAAGAAAGGTTTAATAAAATGAAAAATAAGAAAAATTAGAAGAATAAGTACATTAATATATTAAAGAACCAAGGCTAGACTTGAAAGAGATGAATTCTAAAGAGTTATTTAGAAGCAGAAACAAGAGCGTGAGAATGAAATAAGATTATAATAAGAAAAAGAATAAATGGTCAAGAAACATGCAGAAGAGTTGAGAAAATAGATATCAATGAATGAGGAAAAAAGAAAATAAGAGGAAAGAGATAAGTATAATTTTAATGTAATTTTTTTAAGACTTGAAGAAGGTAAAAAAATTAGAGATAAAATGATTAATGAGAAAAAGTTGTTAGAGAATATTAAGGAGCAGAAATTAAAAGGACTCAATGATAACACAATACCTGATAAATATAAGGCAGAATTAGCAAAAAAGAAAATTAATATCCAAATATGATTTATCAAAAATACACATAAGAACTAAGATATTATTAATTTATCCTCTTATATTATTATGATTATCTTTTAAATCAATTTATTTTGAATGATTTATGTATTGTTAGAGCTTTAGCAAAATCAGTTCCATCTAATTCTGCAATTTTTTATTTAATCTATTCTTATTTAAGTCTCTATTTAAATATTGCATTATAATTAGTTTTGTAAGCACTATTTTATTTATCATTAAATTAAATACTTGATCTCTGTTCCTGCTTTATCAACCCTTATAGGATTAGATAATTTCCAATCTGGCTTATATTCATATTTTATTCTAAAATAATATAATAGCTAACTTCATTTCTGTTTTAGGCACTAATTATGCTTTAAATCTACTAAAAAGAGCTCTCAAACAATTCAATACTAATTCTTGAAATTCTAACTCGTCATTCATTTCAATCCAATTATCTAAGAACAATTTTGCTAAATCATTAAGTGGTTAAGCAAATTCAAGTTCTGAACATTTCTTGAATTTAAATACATTATTTTATGGCTTAAGTAGTTTTTAAAGATATCCGAATTCTGTGCCATAAGTGGTTGAAGTTTAATTTTTTCTATGCATTTCTTCAGCTTTTTTAAAACTATTAAAAAATTAGATTTAGGTTTTACTCTAATTCTTATTGATCAGTTAATTCTTATAATTAAACTGTTGGAGGTTTAGCTCTAATAAATAAATATAATTGTAACCTAAATAATTTTCTTCCTTTATGTTTATAAATTGCACCGATCAATTAGAGTCCTCTTGCTTCTTTTTCACTTGCTATGTGTATCCAATCTTTATAGTAATTTAAGTATTCAGGTTTAATGATATTTGTGAGAATTGCAAACGGTTCCATTCTTAATATTATATGAATTATTAAATAATTATTATTATTATCTCTATTGAATTATAAATGAAATTGAAGAAGTAATAAGAATTATATATAAATAATAATTTATAAACTAATAAATATTATTAAAATAAGATTAATAATATTTATAGATTGTAATCATATTTTAAAGAATATATAGTAAAACTATTTCTTAAAATTACTTTCTTAAGATTATTTAAATAATTCTTTAATGTCAAATACAC
The DNA here is from genome assembly GCA_000733375.1 of Paramecium sexaurelia. Taxonomy (NCBI): domain Eukaryota; phylum Ciliophora; class Oligohymenophorea; order Peniculida; family Parameciidae; genus Paramecium; species Paramecium sexaurelia. Next base: position 126,856 of record JPFM01000042.1, read on the forward strand.
AATAAATTTGAACTTTAGAATAAATTAAAAACCTTTTTCTTTTCTTTTAATCTAAAACTCAAAAAATACAGAATATTAATAGTTGTTTATTATATAAATATTTTCATAAAATATAGTGTTGAAAATTTATGTATGATATATAAGATCCTAAAACTTCATTATGGGAAAAAGAAATCATGAGGTAATGCTTTTGTGTTTTAAATAAATGTAATCTTAGGTCTAATCCTCTAAGTCTTTAAAGGTTTTTCGTTATTTACTGACAATATTTCTTTTAATTCAACTGTATTTAAAAGCAACAAATCCAAAATTTTTTCATCATACTTATGTTTGTTAGGATATAAGGAATCTGTTTTGAATGTTTCAGTTACATTTTCTTAATAGCAATTATTTATGTTGTGGATTTCTTTACTTACATCAAAATGATTTATTCTTTTTTATCTTGAACTTCTGATTTAAGTAAATTTACCAACTTTTGCTGCATTCTTTAATATATTAATAGAATTGTTACATTAAATTAAAAGGGTTCAAAATCAAGAGATCCATGTTTATGATGACAATGTTTTTATTTAGTTAAATTTTTGCTAATAACATTTTAATCATTAGATTTATTTTAAATATTTAAAGGAGTTCCTTTATCTTGCTAAGGTATTTGCCAAAACTTGATGTTATCTGAATTTTATCTATAATGCTAAAAAGGTGACTAGTGAGTCTGGTTTGTCAAAATTTAATGAATTTTTTAACGATTTTAACAATCAAGGTGTGATTTGTTAGAGGACATAGACAAATAAAAATTAAATTATCAATTTAAATACATTTATGTAAATAATAAGAATAAATTTATATACTATCAATATTTTATTAAAATTATTTTTTTTATATAACTGAGTTGTTTATAAAGTAATAAGATGTTTTTTGTTTAATAAGTGAAGAGAAGTGAAAATATTTAATGATTAATAGAGATTGTATCTAATTATCATATAAAATGATAGAAATTAATAATTATAAAATAATAGTTAAAAATGCCACAATAAAAAATAATTATTAGATCACGTAGTAATAAATAAGGATCAAAATTGTAATCTCCTAGAGGTGAACTAACAGATACTTAAACTAAAGTAATAAAATTAGGATAAAAATAGTTGATTGAAAAATTAATGAGTAGATAAAAAAATGAAGTAAACAAAGAGGATGATCAATTTTAATCATACTTTGACCATTTAGGAGGTATTATTGTTTTGAATTATATAGGATAATGTTTATGTTCTATATGTAATTGTGGCAGACATCAATGTGAAGGTAAACTATGTAGGAATAGACCTTCAATGCCTGGGAGCAAAAGTATTTATTAAAGGGAATATATACATAAATCCCCTGATTAAAATGCACATTATAACTAAAACCTTTTTGAGAATCCGAAATAGGATGGAGATATAGGAAATGTTTCAACTTATAAGGTATAGGAGATAGAATCATTTTAGCATGATTTTTTGGGGAGCCAATCTAATTTTCGATTTAAGAGTAATTCCCCTTAATCAAAACTACGTAATGTACCCTTCTGCGGATTGTCAACTTATAATAATATGTATCTAAATTGGGGAAGTGGAGATACTGTTCCATTATTATCTCAAAAGAGTCCAACAGTAATTAGAGATCTTCCTTTTTATGGGAGAACAAATTATAGAGAATGTTTCTAAGGGACATAAGTTTAACCTGCCTAGAGCACCAAGTACTTTAATAATAATAAGTAAAATATTAAAATGGAGTAAGATCACCATTGTCACCACCAAATATGAAATTTAATGGAATTTCAGTTACAAAATCTTCATATTAACCTTATAGAACTGATAAGTATAGTAATTTGAAGGAACCAACTTAAATAAAATTGAATCCATCTTATCAAGGATAATACAATAGCGAATATTTTAAGGAATTTGATTCAAAATATAAATAGCCATGTCCAGCTAAATAAGTATTAGAGGAAGTCTCTCAATAATGTTGATTCTATTAGATTATAATTTTGTCCATTTAAATTCATATTTAATTCAATTCAAATTGTTTTAATAACATTTATATTGATTAATGAACTGTATTTTTAAAATTTTATTTTAATGAATCTAAACATCTCATAATTTAAAGGGAGTTATTTAAATAAGAAGCCTATAAATTCTTTAGATATGTTATTTAAAGAAACCGAAGAAGATCAGGGTGAAATTGATAGATTATAATAAAGACTAAATCAACAATAGTAGTAAGTAGATGCATTGATGAAAGTTGTTTCAAATTCTCAATAATAAATATATTTATCTTAGGATAGATATAAAAATTCAGTTGAAAGTGAGAGATTTAACAGTTAATTGCTTGATGAAATAAAAAATTTAAAGAAATAGATCATATAAATTGAAAGTGGGCCAAGATTAGCATAAGCACCTTTCATACCTCCATTCCTACCTCAATAACAATATCCATACAGTTATCATTAACCAATTAATTAAATGCCTATGGTTTATCCTTTGCAAAATTAAAATCCTTATTATTAGTATTACCCATTTTAAAATATGCCTTAACAATAAATTTAAAAAGAAGATAAAAGTTTTAATAGAATATTAAAAAGCTTAGCAAAGAAAAAAGAAGAAGCACAATTAAATCAACTAATGCTTTAAATGTTAAAAAATTAATAAGATGATTCAGAAAATGAACATCAAAAATAATTGAAATCTAGAAGAATTTTAAAGGTTAAACATAAATCTCATTAAGATGCTTCAGATTTTAACTTTAGTAAGAGTTCTAGATATGATGAAGAATCACGAGAACCAAAACAAAAGAAAAATCATTAATCAAAATAATCTATCAAGCCTTAAGAGTTATAAATGCCATAATTAAATTAAAGTTCTAAAACTAAACGAAAAAATTTAAGAATTAAACCAACTCCAGAGAGGTTAAAACTATTAAAGAAGAAATTTAAATATTGTGCATGGATGGTTATATTTTATAAAAACAAATATTATTAAATTTAGGAAAATAAAGCAATTAAAAGATTTAATGATGAAGCTACTTAATTTGAAGAATAATTTGTAAATTACTCAATTATAATAGTAAATTGTAAATGCTTTAACATTATTTATTAAAGAAGGTCAAAAGATTTCTTTATTTAAAAAATCATGGGTTTTCACTGAAAGAAAGGATGTACCTATTCGTATAAATAATCTAATATCAGCGGCAGCATTCTTTATTAAACAACTTATTATAACTACTTAAAATATTAAATTTGATCAAAAACACATATCATACATTAAATTATTTACTACAAATGGTGGTTATTTATTTCCAACCCATTCAGCTTTTGTGACATAAAGACTAAAATTAGACTATAAAAGAAAGTTAAAGTATGATTTCAATTTTATTTTTAGATTCACATCAGTTGATCAATAAAAAATGGTTTTTTTGGAACATTGTTTTGTATAGTTATTGTTATATGATTATTTTTTTGTTATTAAAAATTGGTAAGAGTTATTAAAGCCATTAACAGAATCATTAAAAATTTTTGTTTCACTTATGTAATATTTATTCATTGATAAATTTAAGAGTTTGGAGATTATTTCAAAAGATATGAAATTTAATGTAAAATTTTTATTAGAATTTAAAAATAGATTGAAGAAGTTTATTACTTGGATTTTACAAAGAGTAATCTAAATGATATCAAATAATTAATCGATATAAATGATCCTAAATTTTAAGTTACTGATAAATCTCCAATTTTAGGATTGTATGATGAAACAGTTTTAAAACCTGTCATAGATAATCCTGGATTTCAAAATCTATAAAATCAATTTACAGTCTTTGTAGATTTCATATATTCAAAAGTAGAGTGAAAAAGAATATCAAAAATACTTGATAATATTTTATTTTTTTACATAAATATTAATAGATGAATATAGGATAAATATATTCTTTCTTTTCTTAATAAGTAATATTTATATGGCTATTGGTGTTTATAACTCCACTTTATGTGTTTATGGCAAGTATACTGGGAAGAGGAATTCAATGGTTATACAATATGGCAATTAACAAACAATCATTAATTTACACTAATATAGGCGATGTGAGTTGGTTATTTCCTTTCAAAGTATAGAGAGTCTATTAATAATAACTAGTAAAATGAATAAGAATTCAAATTGATTCATACATTGTTTCTAGCTATAATGCTAGCAATTGCTTCTTTAATAGTACTTGGTGGAATAATGTTACTTAATTTTATAGATTAGAAACGAATAGAAGATGAAAAAAGATAACAAAGAGAGAAAAATCGAAGATAATAAAGAAATGAATGATTTGTGTATTGTCAAGAGATAAATATATTACAACAACTTTAATAATTTTTATATATAACTTAATATTAACATTTTGTGTGTATATTTAAATCAATTCCCTTGAAACATCTCTTCCTGCATTTATTTTTTAATTCTTTCTTATTCAAGTTAATCCAATCTTTATTGTTCTTCTCTGTCTCTTAGTATATCTTCATTTAGATCTGTAAATTATCTTTTTGCCCATTTATCTCTGGATAAATATTCACATTCTACAGTTTTATCACCATACATTCTGCCAGCCAAATATCTTCTGGCAGTTCTTGCTTCTTATGTCTTTTCGTATTCTACAAAGATTTTGCCCACACCTACAATAATTTTACCAAACTCAGGTCTTGGAATAATAACATTTTTAACAGTTCCAAATTTAGAGCATTCTTCTCTTATATCATCCATTATATCATTGTATTCTTCATCTATTGTAACCTATATATTTGTATAAATATTAAACATCTTCAAGAGTCAACACGTTTTTGATAACTAAAATATTAGTAGGTATTTACACATATCTGGCCATTAACTTAAGTGGTCTAAAACTAATTAGTGAAGATGGATCTTTATCATTCCCCTTCATACTGCTCAAAGGATTAACTTTATTTCATAATTAAAGAATTTACATGCTTATTCACTCATCATTTATTAATTAACTGCTGCCAAAGATGTTAAAAATGATTTTGGTCTACCTATCTTTAATTAATGACCTTTAAATATAACATCTTTCAATATAAATCCTTATGTAGCTTCTTCGGGAGATCTAAACTCAATAAATCCAAAATGTCCTAAATTAATAATTTTATATTATACCATTTGAATCAATCCAACAATTACAAATAGATCCTGCATGTTCAGAACTAACACCCATCTTTAATAAAGTTTAATTCAAAAAATCTTAAAGCTAATTTTCATAATTCTTTTATACTTCTTTTGGTTGACTATTAGGTGGTAAATTTCCAACATAAAGTTTTCTGTCAGCCTTTACATCAGCTTAAGCTCTTAATTATTATAATCTTTGCATCTATATTAACGGTGTCATTGCCTAAAGCGCTTCTAAAGATGCTAAAGGATTTTAAAGAGGATTTGCAGGAAGGATTGCTATTATTATCTTAATCTAATACTTTCAAATTCTCCCAATGATACTTGTTCTATGATTTTACTCTTAAAATTTGAAAATGGAGTATTCTATAAAGGATCCTTAGGTGGAGAGTCAAAACGAAATCTTCCAATTTAATTTATTCAAATTACCCTCTTGATTATTCTGCTGGTGGTTTAACAGTTGGTTTTGGTTTTTAAAATTCTTCTCTCTTCTTATCCTTATCTTTACTCACATTTCTTGATCTCTTTTTTCCAGCATCCTAGTCCTAATATTTCTTATTATTATTGCAATTACTTTCTTATCCTTTTTTTCTTTCTTTTCTTTCTTTTCTTTTTTCTCTTTCTTTTCCTTTTTCTCCTTCTTCTCTTTCTTATCTTTCTTATGTCTTATATGAAAATTATTATTTACTTTTCAGAACCCATTTAATTAAAAAATTAAAATAATCAAAAATATCAATAAATTATATTCTAAACTAATTCAATTTTTATTGGTTTCAATTTCACTACATAAACACTCCAAATTTTATGATTCAATTCTATTCTTCGTGTTCTGTATGTTTCATCCATTATTTTCTCATTCTAAAGTTCTTCTACATCTTATTTTACTAATTCTGCAATCCTTATTGAATTCAATACTTCAATATCATGAGAATAGATTGGAATGTCTTATAAAATATTTAAACCTAAGTCTTAAGGTTGTAAAATTATAATTCCATCCACTACTATTACAGCAATTTACACTTATGTTATCCATTTATTTTATTCCTATCTCTTAGATAATAACATGAATGGTTATTCTTCTCTTCTATATATTTATGAGTTATATTTTTAGTTAAACAATTATTTTTTTAATTATTGATACATAATATTAATTTTACTATCTCTTGGATAATACTTTATCATTATCTCAAGACAGTCAAAAATAAAATTATCTATTTCCTCCCAATTTGGCTTTTAAATATATAAACCATATTTATATTCTTATGATTTATTTATTTAATTTTTTATATATTTTTATTTCCTTTACTCTATATTTATTTTAACTTTTTCCTCCACTGTATTTATAATTCTCTTTGCCTAATTCCATAAATGTTTTTCTGGAATATTTCCAATACTATCTTTATATTAAGATAAACTTTCTATTAAGTAATCATTTGTTAAAGAAAACGCATCGATAAAGTCTGATTCCACTAATTCACTATAAAGATCATCAGTCTCCTTAGTTTAAGGCATATATTGGCAACTAATTTAATAGTCAGTAGGTAAATGATTTAAGTTTTTGTTTTCAAACCCTTTTAATTGGTTTATTATCTCATTAACTTGGTTTCTATTATCCAACACTTGTAATAAACAAAACATAATAAATTTAAAAGAGAACGGAAACCTAGATTATTCTTTTGATAAATAATAACAAGAACTTTCTGGATATAGAGCAATAGTTCTAACATCATAAGGAAGTTATTTTAATTGATCATTTATAGATTGTAATTTTTAAAGGGAGCAAATTTAATCATACAAATAAAGCTTTTAATAGCCATCAATCTAATCAATTTTACTTACTAATTTAACTCCCTCATTCAATTTAAGAATTATTTAACAAACTTCATCATATCCCATCCCAGTAATGCCTACTGGAATTAAAACTACTACCTTTAGTTTTTCTTGTAAACATTGAGCAAGGGTTATTCCTTACCCTATTTTCTATGATATACGATTTAAATTATTATACACACAAAAGAATGCTATATTTAATAATTTAGGAAATTTATATATCTGTTTTTATTCATATGTCACATTAAATATAATGTTTAGGAGTTTAAAATAAAAGTTTTCTTCTGATTAATTCAAATTAAATTAAGAAAGTAAATTTTGAAATTCTTTTTATTTATCCTAAAGTTTATGATTAAAATATAAATCTTAAGTTTTTCTTAAAATTTCATAATGTTTTGATGGAATAAAACAATTTCCTAAATATTTATCACCATTCCAAAAATAAATAGTATTTCCTTTAAAATAATCATGATAACTATCTATTAATTAGTTTTATATAGAATCACAAATAGAAGGAAACTATTATAGATTGATTTATTGTTCATTTGATTTAGCAGGATGTAAATTATAATGATTTAGAAACTTCTTAACAACATCAGGTGATAATATCCTTTATTATTCATAATGTTCCATAATTGAATACCACTCAATTACATTATATAAATTTCTATATCCAACTAAGCTTCTATGGATTAAATCCTGAGCCAAATTGATTTATTATTGAAAATCCAATTTGTGATAAACTTCAAAGAACAATTTAGCGACTAGAGAAGTTCTTTCAGTATCCTTTTTAGAGCTATATTATTAAATATCATTCTCATCCTAACAAATTATTGTTTATCCACTTGATGAAATTATAAATGATTTTAAGAGCTCACAAAAGCTTACACTAACTGTATAAGAATTATGTCTAATCTCTTAGATTGTGAAAGTATCATTCAAATTTCTTACTATATATTTATAAAGATCATCTTGATTTTTAAAATTCTTTTCATACATTGTAAGTGCATAAGGAGTTCCCATTGTAGCTATAAAATGATACCTCAATATATTACCTATCTGTGTGTTTACTTATCTATTTTTGATAATTTATAGGAAAGAATTTTCTGTCAATAAATTATCTTGTAAATGTTGACTTTTAAGGAATTCATTTTAAATTAAATTGGACTCTTTTACCAAAACTTCAATTACATAAGTAGAATCTTTTAAGAATTCATTCCTATTCGATATTATTTCAAGCTCACTTTGTTGCTCAAACTTTTGTAGTCTGATAAATAGATTCAATTCAATTACAAGGAATAAGCGCTTAATTTTTACATTATTATTAAAATGTAAGAATAATAAATTATTGAAGGAATCAGTTTAAAATAATTAGTTACGTTATAAACTTAATAAAATACAAAGTCAAAAGTAATAATATGAAATTTTATGGGTACTTTTAGAATATGAATTCATAACTGCAAATAATAAATTAGTTATTGTGAATTCTTACTAAAAATACTCAGCTTTAAAAGAATTAATTGAAAAAGTTACTAAAATATTATTAGTACTTATTGTTGAGTTATTAATAGATTTTTGAACTAAATTACCCATGGTATTTTAATTAATAATAAAAGGTAAAACAAAAAATAGAAGATTGATGATCATAGTCGAAAGTTGTTTTATAAGTTAGTTATTGAAAATAATGTTTCATATTTCGTAAGCATTCACCCTTATTTATTAAGTATATACCAATGTTAAGTCAAGTTAAATATCTCAATTCATAGGAATTGAAATAAGCTAACTAAATGATTGTTAACATTATTAAAAAGATATAATTTAGATAATAGTGTTTTAAAATTATAAATTATAATATGAAATGCTTATTAAAAAATGGAAGCGTAATATTGCTTGAAAATATCATCAAATTGATAAATGGGAAGAATATATCATATTTCTAGTTTAATATTTAAGTTTATGAAAAGTATAATGATATTAAATTTTATTCATTGATTTCATCATATAAATAAAGTTTTTTAGAATATTAATTGAAATAAAAATATATATATATGAATTAAGAGAATTGAAGATATATATGATTTAATTTTAAAGAGTAATGTAGAGAATAAGATTACTTTTGATTGTTTTTAAAAATATAAAAAAAATTTTGGTTCTTGATAATGGTGATTAGATAATAAGAAAATTGAATCTTGGAAGCATAATTAAATTTATATTATGTATTAGTAAAGTTAGCTAATTAACCGTCGACCGAACATGAGATAGTTAACTGGTAGGGCTCGTGACATCTAAGATGATGATGACGATGATCCTGGTATATCAAGTTTTGCAAAAAGCAAAGTGGATGATGATGATGAAAAATTCAAAAATCAAAACAGTGATCCTGATTTTCTTGATAGTCTATTGAGAAAGAAGAGTAGAAATGATTCAAAAGTTGATAAAGTAATAATATAAAGTTACATTTAAGTCGAACAATAGTTCAATTATACCAAGTACGCCACCTCCTTAAAGTACAAGCAAAAAGAGTGACTAAGAAATATCAAACACAGATCCAAAGAAAGGATAAACATAGACACAAAATAATACTGGAAACAAAGACACACCATAATAATAATCATAAAAGTAACAATAATAAACACCTGCAAAACCTAACACTACTCAGCCATTTTAAACTCCAGATCCTAAATAGTAATAATCTTAATAAAAGACTCCTTCATAATAGCCATCATAAACAAAAACACCACAACCATCATAATAATAACAATAATAATAATAATAACAATAAACCCCTTAATAAACCAAGACTCCTTAACAAACAAAAACTCCTTAATAATAACCATCTTAAACTTAAACTCCAGTAACAAATAAGACATAGTAAAATAAATAGTAAACTCCTGCTCCTCCATCAAAGGATATTGTAGATCCATCAAAATCAGTTTCAAATAAACCATCAGCTAAGAAAGAAGATTTGAAAAATTAATAACCACCTACAACTAAAGTCGAATAACCTCCGAAGATTGAATAACCACCAAAAATTGAATAACCATCTAAGAACGATTAACCAAACAAAGTTAACTAATAAATTCAATAACCTTAAAAAAATAGAATTGATTAAAATGATTAAGATCAAGAATAGCCACCAAACATCTCTGAAAATAGACCTACTTTTGTGAGAAGAGGAAAGAATACTTAAGTTGTTAAGGATGTTGTAAAAAATATTAAAACTATGCCTGAAGATAGAATAAGAGCATTGGAACCAAAAAATAATATTGAAGTAAGCAAGAAACTATCTTTAAAATTTGCACCTTAAAAAGAGTATACAGATCCTACGTTTCCTCCTAATGATTTATAAGTATTTTAAGTGTTTGGAAATGGTAAAGTTGATTTTTAAAGATTTAATCTTGGTAGAGATTAAGATACTCATTAAGTTGTTGATCCAAACGACATAGTTCCTGGATAAAAATCAGGCACTCTTATGTAAGTTTTGGCTGCTATAGCTGAATAACCATAATTAATATCTAGAATATTAGAAGATCAAGTTATTAATGAATTCGGTTTTTATTATGCTCGTTTATGTATTGGAGGAGTTTGGAAATATATTTTGATTGATGATTTGCTTGGTTATTTTAAAGGTCAACCCGTTGGAGCAAGAACAACTATTGATAATAATAAATTAAAGTACTTTTATTTTTTGATTTAATTAGATCTTTATAGAAATCCAATCCTGGTTATTAATCAGAACTCTGGCCATTTATTATAGAAAAAGCATTTGCTAAAGAATATGGAAGTTACTAAGATGCATTCAATAATTCTACAGTGTAAGATTTTCTATAAGAAACCACAGGAGCTCCTACTGACGTTGAGCAAATAACCGAAAATCTCTTAAAAACTTTGACTCAAAATGATGTTGCATTAATTCATTTACCAGATGGAATATTTACATTCTTGAGTTAAGATGGAAAGGATGTTACTTTACGTAATCCATGGGGATGGATAAAGAATCAACCTACAAATGCTTAACCTGAAGGGGAATTTAAACTTCCTTTAAAAAGTATTATTGGTAAATAAATTACAATTGCAAGATGTATTCCTGAAAATTACCATATCAGTTATAATTTGAAAGCAAATCATGATGCTTATTCATCTTTTTAGGTAGATGTAAATTAAGCCACTTTTGCTACCTTTAGATTACATTAAAGAGATGAAAGATATTTTAGAAATAATATATCCAAAAAATATGATTATTCTTATGCTAGATTATTAGTTTTCGATTAAGTACGTCAATTAATTGCTTAGGATTATGGACAATTAAAAACATTATCTGTTAATGTTGATTTATAAAAGGGCAAGTATACTATTGTAATTCTTTTGGATTTCCTAAATGAATAATTATATGATAGTACATTGACATATTATGGAACCTAATCAGTTGAAATCAATAGATTAAATTATCGATAGCAACCTAACTTATTGGCTTAATTATATATTCAAGAGGCGATTAATAAAGGTCAAAGAAAATAGAATGGTTAAGTAGATGAATTTAGTTATGTTTCTGATAATAAATTAACTGTTATAGCTTGGAGGTATAATGGAAATCAACCCAATAAATGGAATAAAGATTTAAGTAAATAGACTAATAAACATAATATGAAGCCCATTACATTTGTTAATTAAGAGGACACATAATAATTAAAGGTACTCACAACTGAGTAAATTAAACAGTTGAAATTGAGTAGCTGGTAGAATGCATCATCATTCAATATTGAATTCACTTAATAAAACAACACTTATGCAGTTGTATTCAAGTGATTAATTATTAGAATATATAAAAATATTAATATAATGAATCAATAATAATTACCTAATGATTTACCTAAATAACCAGGATTAGAATCTTTCCTTTAAACATGGTGGTAATCGCATTTATTCGGAACTAAAGTTATCTTGTTCGTTTCAACACTATTTGGATTAATTGATATATTCACTCACTATGCTTTTAACATCTTTAGTAATTCACCTGATTCAACTTTACCTTTTTAAATTTAAAGATTGATCTTTGCATAATTTGTTCATTGTATGTATTCACATTTATATATATACTCTAGATTACAGTATTGATTTGATTTTAGCTATAATATGTTTATATAATAAATTCAAAGAATATGAAATCAAGCATGGCACAGTTGCATTCATTATTAATGTTCTTATTCTAGGTTTTATCAATTAAGTATAAATCTAAATATTATTTTTTTAGTCACTTTGCCTCCTATTATAATTTGTCTTTTCTTACATTTATCCTCCATTCTATTCAGCACCTGCCTATAGTTTATGGAACTATGGGATATTCTTCATTATTTTAGAGTATCATCTATAACTATCATTTCAAGATGTCTTATGGTACCAAATGGATAAAGTCAATTCCTCATTTTTCCTATGTAAATAAAGAATAAATATTACCCAATTTTATTTGTGACACTTTTTACTTTAATACAATAATCTTTATCATTTATTAGCGTGGCATTAATTTCAATCATTTACTTTTTATTTTAAGATAGACTTTCAATTAAAATAGCTGTAACAATCATTTATTTATGAAGATTATCGATAAATTTGAAAAAGGAATAATTTTTAAATTATTTATAGAAAGATTAGATTTTAAAAGAATTTCCAATTATTAAGATTAATTAGAACCTAGTGTTGATTCCAGAGAATTACCTTATATTGAAACACCTCCAGCCAAGTTTTAAAAAATCATTTAAAATTTAGATTGACAGCTGAAGGAAGTGCTCCCTTTCCCCCATCTCTTGTATTATAAGAGTTACAGAAATAATTGAATAATAGAGCTATATAAATCCATGAAAGAGTTATAGAAGAAGAAGAATAAAAATAAATAGAAAAAAGAAACGATGGATCAGATTTATGAAATTCATTTAAATTTTCTTATAAATTTCATTAATATCTATTTTATTTTGATAAAGATCACCTATTTTATTATTTTTATTTTATAATTACTTATAATATTAAATCTAAAAACACTTGTTTATCTTAATTGCTTATTTCATCTAAATTTAATTTGCAAGGAATAAATATAAGAATACCCTTAATATTTATTTTAATTCAATTCTTATAGAATGTTTCAATTCAAAGGCAAATAAAGAAATTATTAGCCTTTGAATTTGGTAAAGTCTGTAATATTAGATTTTTGTTTAATTATAAAAAATTAAGAAAATTGTATCTTAAAATCACAAGGATACTTATGAGATGATAAAAGCCTATTTGCGTGATAATATATAATTATTCTTTTTATTTAGATTTTATATAAGTATTATTTCTTGGGAGAATATAAGTATCTAATTATAACACATATTTACAATTGTTTAATAGCTAAAATAGAATAGAATTTTTCATATTAAAATTATCAAATTATATAGAAGATTTGATTTTTGAAATCAAATATCATTTAAAGTTAAATTCTATTTAAAGATATCACTAAATTGGGAGTAGTTTGTTTGAAAATGCAAATAGAAATTAATAATATTACAAAAAAAAAATGCTTATATTATATGTTTCGATTATAATTTCATTCCAATAAAGAGGCTAATTCCTTTTCCATATTTTTATTTTGTTGCTATTGATAATTTTATTAAGCAGGAATTTAATTAGCAGGAACAGCATTAAGTTATTGCTTCATATTAAGTGCTTGTTATTGTTCATTCTCCTAGATGTATTTATCAAATTCTGCATCAATTTCTTCATTGTCAACACCCATACTAGACATCTATTTCCATAATTCAGTAGTTTCTTATTAAGATTACTAAAATTCGCTATAAAATATAAGTAGATATAATACCTCCAGTCCATCATAGCATCTTATAATTTATCATTAGTCTCTTATTATTATTTTCCTAATTCAGCTGCATTTAATACTGCTTCAGCTATTCCTTAATCTTATTCTAAAGTTTCTATTTGGATTGTCATTTAAGTTAGAACATTATATTTAGTTTGCATTTGCTCAATTTATTTCTACAAAGACTTCATTTCTATCATATTTTTATGGATTATATACCTGTTACTTTGTTTCTAGCTTATTGTTTTTTTCCTTAACTAAGTAATGATCTGATTTCTTGGTCTAAAGTTGTCACTTTAGAGTCGATTCTATCAATATTATCTTAGATCTAATCTCTTCTAGATCTGAGATCATGTAGAGTTTTTTCATATTTTAATTTTGAATCTGGAACAGGAGCTGGCTAACCTTTTTTATCACCTCCACCCTTTTTAGCAAAGCTGAACATATTATTTTTTTAAATATTAATATTTTAAGATTCTAAATTGAATTCCCTTTATACAGAACTCAATCATAATACGAATGTAATTTATGGAATTTATTTAATGAAATCAGATTATTAAGTTATAGAATTCTGATATTTTATTTATTATCATCCTTCCACAGCACAAGATAGTAACAATTTACAAATTTTAAAAACTTATTGAGAGTTTCACTCAAATAAAAATTAAAATCAATAATTGTATTAATATATAATTTTATAATTTCAATCTTTATTTAATAATCTATGTTTCTTGAAATCTATTTCATAACCTTCTTATTCACTCTCTTCTTCTGGCTAATCAAAAATAATAGTTTTATCACTTGGATATTTTTTATCATTTACTGTTATCTTTCCTCTCACAGTCTTTAATTTAGCCGATCTCTAAGTTACAACTGATTTTGGCTTCATATAAGCATTATTTAAAAAGAATTTAAAATCTATTTCAGTTTAAACATCTTATGAATCTGTGTACATTCTAAATTTAAAGTCCATATCATCCAAAAATAATTTTTTGTAAACAAGCAATTCTTTATTTTCTTTTATTGTCGGTTATAACCAATAATCAGGCATTAAATCATCATCCGATTTAATTACATTTTATGCAATACATCTCAAATCATCCATAAATGAAATACAATTCAATAACAAAAAAAATGTCTTCTTATTCATTTTTGGAGTCAGAATATCGTACAATTACGAATAATCTCTTTCATCTTCCAGTTATAAATAACAATTTAATAATATCTCTAATTAATCTGCCATTAATTTTAATCTTTATGTGAATTCATCTTCTCCAGTAAGCTCCTTACATTATAATATCCTTCCTATAGATTAACCAGGAAACTTAGCTAACCTTCTTCTATAATCCACTTTATTTCTAATAAAAATCTGAATTCCTGCTAAAATTGTGTTTTTATAAAATCTGTATAATCTACTTACAAATTTGTGTCTAGAGATACTAAAATATATTATATTATAAAAAACCCTATTCCTGAAACTTTTTAGAACTCCGGTAATGCTAATCTAATCACTGATCTGTATTTCATTGCTGTTGTAACTAATAATTTCAATTGTTCAGTGTTTAAACCAGGCCTTGGATTCATTATATCTTAATATATAGCTTTTAAAGTAAATGGAATTTCAATTTTTATGTCATACATAGATTCCAACACTTTAGCTATTTCTGGCCATCTCTTTTATCCACGTTCTTAAACAAGTTATTTTAATGTCTCTGCTATTTTCGGATTGTCTGTACACTTTTTTAGCATTGTTTTTAATTATATTATTAGATTTCACAATTGAAACTCTACTTACCTGCAAAATATTAGAATATTAAAAAAAAAAAGCATACAAAATATTTTACTTAGAAAAAATATTAACTCTTCAATATTCAAACAAACACATAAATTAAAATTAAATATTATTATACCAATTAAAATATCTTAATTAAATATTTATATTAATTTTATACTTATTCTTTTAATATATTCCAATAATAATTATTTAACTTTTACTTTAAAGATATAATGAAAATAAAACAATTAAAATTTATCATGTTTACTTAAGTACCTCAATAATCAATAAGAATTTTACTTGTTCAGATTGAATATATGTTTCTATTCTCAGAATTACAATAGTTTTTAATTTAATCTAAATAGATAATTCTATTTAATTGAATTAAATTTTAGTTTCCTTTAAATAGTCAAATAAAAATAGATTCAATAAATAATTTATGATTATTATTTATTGAACATGTTTGAATTATAAGATTAAAAATTGTTATATGTATTAAAGTTTTGTTTACTCTAATTAACATAATTATGATTTATTCAATTAAAATAATATATAATAAATATTTTAAACCCTTATGTTAGTGATTATTTTGGTGATTCTTATAATTTTAATATGCTTTGGATAATATTAGGATTTGCTAATATTTATGAAAAATTATGTTGATAGAATACTTTCATCAAAAATCACTTAAAAAACATTTCTTAATTATTAATATCTTTAATCATACCATCTGTTATTTTTACATTATCAATTAAAATTTATTTTAGAAGATAAATTTTTATGATAAACTTCCATAAAATGAATAATAGGTAATTAATATTGAATTAACCTTTAAAAATAATTGCGCTTTATGAGATATTATTTCTATATTGTGTGTATATTTACATATTGATTTTTTATTTATAAGAAAAATCAAATAATTTTAAATTATTAGCAATTTTTTTTATAAACAAAACATAAATTTTTATAATCAGTTATGAATTAATTAATTTCATGATTATTTATTTTTGATTAATATTTTCTTTCCTCTTAGTGACATATTTAACTATAGATTGTATGATAAAAAAGCTGTCTATCCAGATATCAAAGATGAATATGCAAGTAATATCTATTTTATTTAAAGTTCCTTATCAAGAGCTATTAATCAAAATTAATAACAATCTAAGAATACTTTCAAGATTATAAAATGTAATTAAGAAAATTGTTAAATTTATATATAATTCATTTTTAATTTTATTAATTAATATATTTTAATTTCTTTCTCAACAGCTTTCTTAAAGATTTTGTAATTAAAATGGCAAAATATTCTATTCTGAAATAAATATTTAATTATACATAAACTTCTTAAATATAGATTAAAAAAAAAAAGGATATTTATAATAATTTACCTTTTTTTATTTCTCTTTTTTTAAAAAAAATAATTAGATTAGCTCTCAAATCTTTAGTTGATATTAAAAGTTTATACTTTTGATGATCAATATTGTTTGACATTTAGAAATTCAATATAATTTTATATATATTATTTGTTGTTATTTTAAGTTTTGTCTTGAAACAACTTTTTATATATATGTTATGTATAAAAATGATCCTATTTAGGTTAATTTGTTGGACTTAAAAAAATAATTATTTTGTTTAAACATTGAAATCAGAAAATAATACATGATTCACAACTTCTAGGTTTTTATTTCTTGATTCTAAATGACCTAACTGACTCATTATCATGATCTACTTAAGTATATAGTTTAAAGCCCGAATCTGTGACTAATCTCACATCATCTAAAGTATCAATCCTTCGATTTTATTAATTTTCAATCTAAAATAATATAAAATAATTATTTACAATCTCATCTTTAATACTATTCGTTTCAATCTCTTTTTCTTAGAATTTCGAAACTGAAGCTTTAAAGTAATTTTATTTTTAAGCTTCAAGTAATTCAATCTCTTATTATAGGTTTGACATAAGTTTTTTGTGACTAATAGAATTTTTAAATTTTTTTTTATAAGATTAGTTTGGAGTTGTTAATTTTAGATTTGTTTATGAATCATGTAAAGAGGATTCTTGATCTTGTACAGCTTCTTAAGAATTTTATTTGTATTATTAAAGTTTCTATAATAATTATAATCCGTGTTATTTGGATATGTGTAATTAAGATTGTATGTTTTCAATTTCATTTAAAAGATGTTCCAACTATTGTTAGGATTATATTTTTTCTTTTTTAGTAATAGTTTGTTTTTGTTAACAATAAATTAATTCAGTTTTTAGTTCTTAGATATGATCATTGATTTCTTTATTCTATAATTCTTTCTAAGAATTATCTTCTTTAAATTGTAATACTAGTTCAGTATGTCTAGTTTTCATTTCCTCAATATATTTAATAGAGTTAGAATTCCCCATAGACATACGATTCCTGAGATCTCTTGGAGTGGAGTATTGTTAAGGAGTGGCAACATAACTTTTAGATCTTTCACTCATGATACTAGGAGATTTGGAATGGAATTGAAGAGGAGGGATTTGGATATGGTTATTAGAGGGATGATTAGATGTTTGTAGTTCTTTTTCTTAAAGTAAAATTTCTAATTGATCTATAATTTCATGAGCTTTATCTAATTATTCTTAGTAGTATCGAACTCTGGAGTTAGGAGAGAGAGATGGAGATGGTGGTTATAGGTCAAAAATCATTATTTTAATTAATAAATGTACATGTATAATATAATGTATATTTTATTTGACTTTTTCATAACCTTCTTCCTCTTCTACCTCCAGGTCTTCTAGTTGAATCAGTTGGAATAGGAGTAACATCTTCAATTCTACCAATTTTGAGTCCCAAACGAGCCAAAGCTCTTAATGCAGCTTAAGCACCAGGTCCAGGTTGTCTTGTATCGACACCTTTTATTATATAATTCGAATAAAATACCTCCTCTTGCTCTTAATTTAATATG